>CM053785.1:642305009-642547509 GCA_028749045.1 Cupressus sempervirens | reverse complement strand
CCCCATAATGAGGCCAATAGGCAAAGAGCTTAGAGTCTGAGAAGCAAGAGAGGCCATTCAAGATTAGAAAATTGACCAATTCACCAATCTAGAGGAGATGCAGCCACAGCATGAGAGAGGCCCAAGCAAGTCCTAATAATCTCTCTGAAGACCAATGGTAGCTAAATCAGTTTCCCAAGTACAAGATGAGTCTGAGGAAAGGTCATGGAGAGGGATCTAAAGATCTATAGTTCATGCATTGAAGTCTCTTGGGATGATGATGTCATCGAAGCCCAAAAACTTGGTGATATACTCATGCAAATTAGAGGAGTCTCCATCAACCGAGTTGTCTATGGCATAACGAGAGGTGGTCTAAGGGAAATAGAAAACTGCAATAAACATGTCTCTAAGACGGTGACCAATATGACCAGTATGGCTGATCTGGATCCACATAAACCTAGTTGCAATGTCAGAATGGACCACTGTCGTGACGCTAGCAAGGTCATCTCTGATGATACAGGCAACACCCTTGGAGCCCTGAACACCACGTGACATCCGAACCTCCTCTCTACAAGTAGATAGCCACTGATAGCCCAAGAACTCGGGGAGAGGGTGGACCGAACTCTCATGAGTTTCCATAACCACAAAAATATGTGTTGAGCCAATCGCATCTAAGAGAAATTCAGGTAATGACCAAAGAGTACCACTACCATTCTAGTGCTTAGTTGACATGGAGAGAAGCAGGGAAAGGTTCTCTCCCATGTGACTGTTGGCGTGACCATCATTTGGCTAGAGGAGACTGTCTCTGTTCCTATCCACCGGGGGGGGGGGGAATCCTTAATGATAGCCCTAAGGTTTCAGATCACTGCCCACTTCTCATCTCCTCTAGCCTCTACAACTAACCCCCTAGAATGTCTCAACTCTGTCATCTACGATCTAGTAAGATCCTCATCCAAAAAGATCTTCGAAGGGAAAGGAAAAAGCTTCCTTCTCGATCGAAGAGCCCACAATCTATCTAAGAGTGAGAGGATCTGCAGACAAAGATATCCATCTAGTTCCATCCAACAATTTTCCAAGGTGATGTATATGATGCTTAGCTACTCCACGAGAAAATATTGCCCAATTGTCAATGGATCAATGGTAAAACTAGGGAGACCATAAACCTTGAGGTTAAGTTTGCAGGACTGTCTCCAACACTCCTCGGTGAGCTACCCCCTGACAATCTTTTCCACCCTGCAAGAGGGGTAGAATCGAGGGTGGTTCACACTAACGCCCATGACTTGACCTTCTACTTAGTCTTGAATAGAAGTGTGTTTAGCCACTAGTTCCCTCTATTGTCCCCTAAAAGTTTCCAAGTCCCCAAGTTGTTCTATGACCATGTCAAACTAAATCTTAATGACAACAGTGTCTGAAATGAGAGTGGTCGAGAATGAGTCAACCTACATTTTCAATGCAACAATAGTCTCAATGAGTATGAGCATTGTTTCGTGGATTCAAGATTAAACACCCAATCGATTAATTTTTGAGAGCGATTAAATAGAGAGACAATTGTATCTTTTAGTGCTATATTATCCTTCTCCACTTTTGTTAAATGGTCAATAATCTACTAAAGTACGACTCAATCAAGGGGGGGATTCATTCCATCAAACAGTTGATGAGCAAACCCCAACTACCCGTATGTAGATCTCGTACCTTGTATTTTCTCAGGATGGATGGAAACCCTTTTGCACAAAGCACCTATAGTTATTATGACTAGAGAGCACTACTGCAATCCTTTTGTTCACTGTGGCTCCATTGCAGTATGGGTCACAAAATTTCTTCGCCTGAAGCTTGAGACGATGTTGAAACCAAATGCAATGCCCCTTCCAATCGCAGTCGTAGAGAAAACCTAAGATTCCTGTTGGGAATTGCCTGGTCTTGGAAGTGACGCGGAAACTATAGTGGACTGTTGCACCAAGCCACCTCAACCCATAGCACTCCTCATTAGACTAATATTCATTTTTTGCATGATATATTATCATACAATGAATAAAATTTTTTGTTTAACTAAGTAAACCCAACCAAAAAAGCTTTTAAAACATCTAAGGCTCCCATACCAAGTGATTTTATGTTGCAAAGAATTTTCATTCCTAGTTACCATTGTTAAGCACAGCATGATAGAAGCAAATGATACACATTGTCACTCTAGATATTCAAAGATAATAATTCCTAATAAATAACATCAAAATAAGCTTGATTGAAAACATGATCTCAGTATCCAGTTACCATTGTAAAAACCATTGTCTCTTTGTTTCAAGCACAAGAAAGAAAAAGATTCACATTATTACTCTAGATATTCAAAAATAACAATTCCTAATAAATACCATCAAAATATGTTCAATGAAAGACATGGTCTCCATATTTACACAATTTTTAAAGAGAGAAATTATTTAGAGATCTACATATAAAGAATTTTCATTTTGTTCATATAAAAATTATAGCCTAAAATAACATTATTTTTTATTTGTATCTATCATAACTAAACACACACAAAAAAATTAAAAACCTAAATCAACTATATGTCAATATATTAACATAAAATCTATATTTATACTTATTATTTACTCTCATACTAGCTCAATGTATCACAAATCTAAATTCAAGAGATATGTACAATTCTAAGAGGTATTCATTTCATATTTATTCTTATATCAATTTTTACTCTTCATATGATATATTTTAAGACATTTATGAAGTATGTAGCTCATAAATAACCTAAACAATATGTATGGTTTCATAGAACCTCAGGTTTATCTTTTGTAAGTATATATCGATTTATGTAGTATCACAAGGTCTAATATATTGTATAATTTCTAACAACCTTCTTATTTCTCTCTATTCAATGTTTCTCTATTGTTTGATATTACACAACCCTTTGCAACAAAGGATAACAATATATATATATGGTAGTATAATTCTACTTTTTGTCCTACTAGTATTTGGTAAACACCCCTGTATTATGTTCTAAAATTTCAAGGCCTTGGAAATTTCTCAACAATGTGGCTCATACACATGTGCCACAAGGTAGTCCTTCTCTCTTGAAAGCATATGATCCCTAAATTGGGAATAGTATAATAATTGAATTCTATGATACTAGCATTCTAATGGGATAGAGTTCATAAATAAACTTGCTTAGAAAAGATTATGGCCCTATCTACAATATTGCATCTGATTCTTTTTTAAAGTGCCTAGAGCACATCATTTAGTTTACATGAAACACATAAGATCCACATCAAACTAATAATACATGCACACCACTCAAAAGGTATATTTTTTCTTCGTGTAAATATAACTATACCTTAAATGATGATTTCGAGAGAAGAATTGTTTTCCAAACTTATACATTCTCATAATCAAAGTCCTCATAACATAAGAAACACTTTATTTTATAAGTAACGTGAAGAAACTTCCTAAATCAATCAACCATGCAACCTCATGCATACATAATATAGAGTACAACGGTAATGTCACTACCATCATAATTAGAGGCTCCTAAATCTTAATCAATGTCAAATCCTTTTTTTTATTATTAATCTATAGTTAAAATACTTAACATCTTCCCTTACTCTTAGTATAGTTTCCCTTCATCTTTCCAAATACCTTATTCCTGAAACAACCTTTAACCATTGAATCATACTAGATAGGTTCTAAAGTTTCTCATACCAACTCATTTGGGTGTAATGCATCCATCACCTCATCAAGAATAATTTATAAGGGAATGTATTTATTGCATTAATCATTTTTCTAAAAAACATTAGGCAAATAAAATAAGGTCCTCTTCTTCCATGCACAAATTCATAAATGTTATTTGTCTTAACTCAAAATCACCTAATCTTTTCATATAGAATACACAAGAACAACCTAATCTCATCTTATAGAATACATAAGAAGAGACCAAGAGTGTTTCTTTTATGTATTTTTGACACTAAGAAGATATAATGCCTAAAGTATGCATACTAAAAAAAACAAAATCTTTGGAATTAGAACTAGAACATCTTAATTTTCATTTTCTAGTTTCTTATATAATTGATTATAATCTAGAGTATATACTTTTCTGTCTATATGATCAAGATCTTTTCTTTCTTCAAAAGTTTTCAAAATCTATACATATAGATATACTTCTAATAAAGGTGCTAACACTTTCCCATCACAATGAGACAAATGCAAAAACTAATATTCAAACAACAACATAAATTATAGAGAAAATTTTCACAAATCACAAATTTATCATTAAAAAACACCAATGATCTCTTTATATGCACCAAATCAAAGATCAATTGTAAGTATATAGAAAGAAAAACTTAATGAATTCTAATCTTGAACAGAAAAATTCAACAAATATGAATACCATTGATGAAGGTTTCAGTACTTCAAAGAATAAGTCAAACAAACTATATAAATTCAAAGATCTACACAAGAAATGTCACAATTCAATGCACATAGGCAATCAATATTTCAGAATTTCCACAAAGTAATCTAATTGATCATCCAAATTTGATTGAGTCTCACTCCTATGCCAAGCATAAGGGGGACAAAAAATGCCAACCTTTCCCCATTCAGTTAATTACATACTTATAGACTTCAATTTGGTGTGTGCAAGAAGTTGAGCCCACTTATTGAAGCACTTTTACACTTAGTTGTCCTTTTTACCCCCTGAAAATCAGCTCTACAAAATAGGATCATGAAAAATAGAACAAGTTCACATTTAGGTTTGGACTCCCAAGCCATAAAATTAGATCAAGGTCATGTTCTACAAAAATGAAATGTGACCCCATTATTAAAAATGTAAAAAACATGAAAACATGAATGTGACCCCGCTCTACAAAACGTGGCCCCATTCCATAAATGTGGCCCTCTTTTATTAAATTTAAATTATTGCCCTAGGAATAGCTTCAAATTTTGGTTTGATAAAAGACTTGGTTAACTGAACCATATCTGTGAATATAGTTTAACATGCACCATGGAGGTCATTTTAATGTTTAAACAAAATACAGATTTTGGACAAATATCTTAATACATTTTCTACATAATTTTGACAAAAAACACCCATTACAAATGAGATAATGTGGATTCAATATATGCAACTCGTTTTTAAATTTGAATGTATTCTATTTTTCAATTACTTCTACTAAAACAAGTGTACAAACTTCAAATAACAAACTTTCTTATTTTAATAACATTTTTGTTTCAACAATTTTTGAAAAAAAAACTCTATGCAACTACAAACAATTTTATAGACATTTTAAAACTAAAACAAAAAGGGTAAGTTTAGGTCAAATTATGCTTGTCATACACGAGGAGTTTTAAAAACAACAATTATGCCCAATAAAAAGTTACAAATAAGTTACAAAAAATATATAGTCATCAATCTTGACTAAGTTACATACCATTTCCCAAAAGGATTCAAAGAAATAATTTCTTTTAGGCCAAATGGAGCTCCTATTTGATGAGGTGGACCCTATTTAGTTTTATAATATCTTAGAGCTTTGGCAATGATTAGTATCTCCTATATCTACACATGATGCTCATACTCCTTGACGTCAACCCCCACAAACTCTATAAAGTCTAACATAATCAATTTTTTCAACAACAAAAAATATGTGGCATGAATTGCACGCCATGTCAATGAGGAGTCAATTTTGCGTAGCTTACTCTATGCTTCTTGATTTAAATTCTTAGGATCAAATATAGTGTTAATAAGAATCTCAAACTCTCCTATTAGCTCCTCCATGGTAGCATTCTCCAATGATGTCACTTCTCTTAAAATGCCAACCAATATAAGAAAATTCTTGTACAAGGTATCCTATTGTCTTGTTAACCTTTTATAATTTATCAAGTTCCTTAATGTATTGTTGCAAGACATTGTGCCTCGATATGAGGCTTTCAATCCATATGATATATTGATTGTCTTGGGCTTCTAAGAGTATATTTTTAGCCATGCTTGCAATCTCTTGGAGCTTACTGGTGGTTCACTCATGAGTAATATATTCTTTCCATATAGCTTCACTCTTAGACCTTGCCCCAATTCAAGCCAAGATGAGCCCATAATATGCTTTGTGTGTACTATCAATTAAAGTACTTTTGTCCTTGATCTTCTAAATCCAACCCTTAGTCACCTGACAACAGTGACTATCTTCTTGCATTTTCAAAATTGTTTCCGTGTTGGCATCCCCTCTAGGATCAAGAATTGTGTTTGAGAAACTAGGTGCATGTGTTGTTAGCTTTTAGAGGCATATTAAGCAATCAACCAGTACCGCAACCATCATTTTCAATTTAGCTTATATATTTATTCCTCACTGTCATCTTCATCAATTTGGTGGCTATTACATTGAAATTATAAAAATTTGCATATTTTTTGGTGGACCCATGTCAATACGAACCAAATTGAAGTACATTGAAATGGCTTGGCTTGGATCTTTTTGGACAGCAAGGGTGGCAACTTCCACACAGGAGATTAGAATTGTCATCTATTAGTGAAATAGGATTTGTAACTTGTAATAGCACTTGTAGAATTTTATGTGTTTTCAAAGTTACTATATGAATGAATATATATGTGAAATAAAGAGGCATGTCTCTTGAAGAGACATGTCTCTTTAACATATTAACTTACATTAGTTATAGCTAAGTAATATACCCTCAATAATATTATTATGATTATATAATAAGATATATAATACCCTCAATAATATTATTATGATTATATAATAAGATATATATATATATATATATATATATATATATGTATGTATATATATATATATATATATATATATATATATATATATGTATGTATATATATATGTATGTATATATATATGTATGTATATCACTCTAAATGTAAGTTAATTATTTCATATATCATATATTATATATCTCATATATAATATAATTTATCCGACATAATTATAACATTAACACTCCCTCTTAATGAAGAAGGATAAAACACATAGATATTACACCATACGTAATATTTCAAGAATAATACATATAGGAAATCTTTGATCAGAAGATTTCTAGAATATGATATCATGTAAGTATTGGCCTGTCAGAATATCAACATATGATATTCACCAATTACTATTTGATATCATATTTGGTAACATGAGCATTGGCCTATCAGAATATCAATCAAATGATATCCACCAAATACTTTGAGTAATGGCCTATCAGAACATCAACTAAATGATATCCACCAAGTACTCAATGTGGTAATGGCCTATCATAATATCAAGGCAAGATATACACCAAGTACCAAAAATATATCTATACAAGCAACTTGTAGATAATCAAATTAATGATATCAACTACCTAGTTGTTGATGTATAAGATAAAGCCTTTACATGAAACAATTTTGCAAAAATGAATCATGCTACAAGTTATTGTAAGGACGTCACTTTACAACAACTTCTCCTAATACAAGTGATAATCATTTAGAAGTCATCACTTCTTCATGATGTACATAGGGGACAGGCTCATACATGTGTGACATCAAAAGTTCGCATGAAGTCTCCATGAAAATTGTCATGTGGTGTTGTCACAACATTCACCATAAAACATATCAGAGAATAAGGTTTCTCCCTCTTAGTTTGATATCAACTTTAATGACCTCTTAGCACAAGGTTCTCTTCGATGAAGTATCAGACTTCCTCTGAATCTGTTATCATCCTTCTAATCTCTTGGTAGCAAGTCATGTCATGCTTCCTTAGTTCAATGGTTATCCTAATAGCATAAGGCCTTCTAGCCTACATACATGATACTTCACCCCATGAATCATAGTCCTTTAGCTGTTATAGTTTCTGACTAATGGAGAATCCATCAACAACGTCTATTCCTTCTGAACCAAGATCATCAAAAGTTTGATTGAAGCACTTTTTTTTTTTGCTCACTCTCTTTCTCCACAACTACCTCTAATGAACTGTTAGACTCCCTCTCATAATCTCAATCATCAAGGATATTTGCTTCAAGAGCCTCACATTATCCAACATAATCATCATAGCTTCTTTGGATCCACTATCATAAGATTGAGTTTGTACAATATTTGGTAGCATGCCTAATGTTCCAATCTTCTTTCCTGCAAGGACATCCTCAGAGACAAAGGAAAAGATTAAGGCAAATGACTCTTTATAGCACATATAGAAGTACAAATAAGAGAGAGACTACAATATGTAGAAAAGTGTAATAATGAAAGATGAGAAATACTTATCTACACATGAAGGTCCATAGACATTGAATCACAAAATGCCTTCTAATTTTATTTGAGAATGGAACATCTCTCTTTTAAAGATGGTTCAAATGTGAATAATCATTGTTTACTATTTCCCCCTCGCAATGTGAAATTCCCATTCTTATACCAACTATGTTCGATGCCTTTATATGACCTTCCTCGTAGACGCTGATTGGTACCTCCCAATTCTATTTGATATTTTGAAATGAATGTAGTTTAACAACATGCCCTAAAATAATACTAGGAAAAGTAAGAAGTTAGAACCTTTTATATTCTTATGTAGCCATTTATATCTAGACTCTATTGACCTCTCACTTTGGCACTACTAGCCACTTATATGAGAGTTATCCATCTCTTGCACTAGCATGATAGGTTTATTACTCATATAGTAATGAAAATTAAGATATTTATACTCCATTATTTGTCAAATAAATTAGTTATACTAATTCATAAATCAAACTACTCATTAAACAAAGTATATAGACTTATATTAGTTCACCATATAAATAATAATAACAATAATACAAAAGCTAATACTCTACTTGTTTATTGTATTAAAGTGTACCTCCTCTTGTTTGGTGGTGCGACACACTCATACCTGTAGCATTGTACATACTCTACCTCTTTGATGGCCTTCATGTATCATTCATTCACTCTTTGTTCATATAATGATTCAAGTAGATTGTAACTTCTTTCCTATCGGCTTCTATATTCATTATAGTCTTTGCAAGTCACTGTCTTCCTAGTTATTACTGTCAATGTCCCTACCAAATCGATGTCTTTCACTTCCACATCTATGTCTCTTCTTGACAAGTCCATCATTTTCCTCTGACCAAGGTGCTAAGTATATAATATTTCACCAGTTTAATCACCTTATAACGATCAAACCAATTAATTTTGAATGGTCATTCAATGTGTTCTCACTAAAACAGAGTGATGATCGTCCTTCCCTATTCATGTCTTGTCACCAGGGGAGGACATGTATTTTCATTCATTTATTCTTATTGTGTCATTTCTTACTTCATTCTTGTTCACTTTCACAAGAGGACGTGAAACGTGGGGCCCAAATCTTCTTTGACTTTTCTAAGATAAAGCATTGGATTGACTACTAGTGCCAGAACTATTTTTGCAAGTGAAGTTATGACAATGAAGGACTGGCCATTTGAGAGAACCTCCATAACGCAATCTAATGACTTCATCTCAATCCCAACGACTCCAAAAGATATAAGTAGAGTCCATTCGCAAAACCAGAATCTACCACATTTCCTTGATCGATACCGTAAGGAGAGAATTTTGAAAGCGGGAAGGATAGTGAATAGTAACCAAGTGTCCCAAAAGAGTTTGTGGAAAGTCTGTGTACATGGCAACCCAAACACTAGTCATGAGTTTCCCCCTTATGTCATCTTCCATTGATTTGTGTGATCCTCAAAAGTAATAGTAATGCTCCAAATCCAATTATAAATCTATATCTTCAATAAATTTCACTCTCCTCTCTTATCACAACAATAGAAGAAATACAATTTCATACTCAACAATAATAATTTTCCTTCAATATCTTCCAAACAAGGTGCAAAGTTCCTGATTAAGAGAGTTGTGAATGATCAGTCAAGATTTTGATGATTCAACAAATATGGTAATATGATGCTGACTAGATAGGAAATGATCACGTCGAGGATGAATTGCTTCAAAATGCTTTGATGGAATTTCTGCCAGAAATAATTCTTTATTAGGTTTTTTTTTTTTTTCAGAAGAATAGCAACTTCCCTCAACAAATCCTTCCACTAATAACACCCATGTCATACGGATCCTATTCACACATTGCTATTACAAAGGTATCAATCGTGTCCCTTCCTAATATATTGTGGATAGTTACTATGATTGTTCCTGACTTTACAAATTAATTTGTAACAACTGATGTTTTCTAGAACTAGGCTTCTCTATCTAGGCAATTTTTATCCGCCTTTGAAATATGAGGTTTAAACAATGTTACTCAAGCTATACAAGTGTTTCAATAGCTGTACCCCAAATAATCTTAAGGCAATCTCTCTCCATTGAAATCTTCATATATTACAATATAGAATTTATATGTGCCCATGACAAATGGTGTAATTTGTTGCTCCCTCAATGGAGTCCCGTGATATTATCATTGAACAATGAACCCAATAATAACGCCTAGTATGATCGCAGCCCGACTGACCATAAACTTATCATTTTCATGAGACTTTGCTGGAGATACAGATCGATGTTAGACAGTGTTGCCTATGGATATACATTGGCAATGATAAAAAAATAATTATCGTCGCTTCATCATGACCATCAACTTGATATATTGAGTCACATCTTTTCTATCTTTCTTTCATTTGATATTGACATTAATACGTTATAAGAACTTTTGTATTGCTCTGCACAATTTGTCCATCCCAGAGACATTCGTTGCTGCTCTGATACCATGTTAGTGAAATAGGATTTGTACCTTGTAATACCACTTGTAGAATTTTATGTGTTTTCCAAGTTACTATATGAATGAATATATGTGAAATAAAGAGGCATGTCTCTTGAAGAGACATGTCTCTTTAACATATTAACTTACATTAGTTATAGTTAAGTAATATACCCTCAATAATATTATTATGATTATATAATAAGATACATATATATATATATATATCACTCTAAATGTAAGTTAATTATTCCATATATCATATATTATATATCCCATATACAATATAATTTATCCGACATAATTATGACATTAACATAATCATCCATTATCCTAGTGGTAGTCTTAAGCTTTTTTATCTTTGATCTTTGGTACACCAACAAATTGCAGAAGTTGTTGAACAGCATTATCTAGCAGCACTTTGAAAAATTCTAACTACTGCTTTTTAGATAGAGAATTTTCTAGCCTTGATGGTAAAGACAATGTTTGCATTGCATTCTTTGCAAAGTCAAATGCAAGAAATTGTTTGGTTTTAATGACAAGACTTCCTCTGGCATTATGTGAATTGACTTACAATTCTTGACACTTTTATCTAGACTAGGGCTCAATAATGCATGTGATCCTCTAGTCTCACTAACTATAGCCTTTCCTTTATCTTTATTCTCCTCCTTTTGGGGCTCGTATTCTCCTCCTCTTGCCACAATTATGTGGATTGGGGCTCACTACTACACCTAATTCTATAGTCTCGCCAAATATAAAATTTCCTTTATTCTCCTCCCCTTAGGATCTCAATCAACTCTTCTCTCTGTTGTATTGTTGTTGGTGAATTTGAAAGTTATGAATGGTTTATCCAACATAACAATGTCATGTATGCTAAGGTTTGTCATATACGTCATTATAGTCAATAAAAGGTGAAATATGTACCATTAATATTGTTTTTACTAGTGATCTTCCTAATCTCGCAGCAAAGACCCATATAGATTGCATTTGGGATCTCAACTCCATTAAAAAATTCAAAGGGGACTCATATTCTTCTCGTTTACTTGTCTTGTCTCCTTTAGTGTTAAGTTTGGAGAATTCTCCATGCATCTTCTCAGGACACCCAATTTTGTCATGTGGTTTTATCCTCTAGTTTTTGTTTGTTGAACTATAGTAGTAGTAGAAGCAACGACATTATGGAGTCCTATGGGACTAGGATTACTTTTGATCCCCTTTATTTTTTGGTTTTTTGAGTATGTGTTGTATTCTCTCCCCTTCTTTTTGGCAACCCAAATCTAGGTTATCTTCAATACTTTAACAAATTTGGCAAAAGAGTCATCATCTTCAAGAAAACTCCAATCAATGGAGGCTAAAGGTTGTATTTTAACGAGAGTTGCATACACAAGGTCAACCAAGTCAGGTCCATCATCATCAATCCTTACTACATCACATCCCAACTTGAAATCAGTTATCTATTTGACGCTCAACCTCATCCACACTCTTTGTGAACTATGTAGTCATGTAAGAAAATAATTTCATACATAATTATCAAAATGCAACCTAAGTTAATCATATGTGGAAAATCAATATTTGATCATGTCTTTAACAATGTTTAGCACTCCAAACTAACCTTTGCATTTATAAAACTGTAGTACTAGGAACTGGATGCAAGATTTCCTCTTCTTTGAATAGAACTTATTAACATTACTAGTTATTTGCACACTTCAATCCAAATGAATTTATCTTCCACATACTTGGGCATCTTCTCAAGGAAAACATTGTAGCCTCCTATCCTAAAATAGGTGAGTTTGAGGATAATGAATGAAATAACTATCATATATATCTACCAACACACTTGCTTTTGGAGATAATCTTCCCCATTAATCCCCTAGTAACTCTTGGGCTAGTTGCATAGTGAATGCATCATTCACTCTTCTACAGTTGGCATCGCTTTTTTGCAATCAAAATATTAGAGAAAAATAAAATATCTAGACATCATTGTCAAAATCCTTCATGTAACGAAGTCCAAGCAAGTACCTTGTCCAGGCCAAGGCATATAACAACATGTAACGAAGTCCAAGCAAGTACCTTGTCCAGGCCAAGGCATATAACAAATATGAAGGCATGTATAAAGGCTTGTGGAAATATAAATGGGAGATCACCTTATGCAATTGGTTGCTAATCAATCCAACCCAGTCTATCTATTGCTCCTCAGAGTAAATGATATTACAAGGTAATTGGTAAATACTTGTTTTTTATTAACATAGACTGAGAGGTCAATTTATACAAAAGAATGATTGTAAAGAATAGAAACATTTTATTCTAGAGAAAGCAAAAAACGAAAGCAAACTGAAGCTTAAGATATTTACAAGATAACCATTAACTAATAATAGACGACTTATCTATTATTGTAATACCCTCCCTTAATGGTTAATCTATCGAACACACCAAGTTGTCCTCTGAATTTGACAAACTTATCAGGACCAAGAGGCTTGGTGAGAATGTCCGCAGTCTGATCTATGGTAGGAACATACTGCAAATCTATACTCTTGTCTTCAACTTCAACCAATTTTCAAATGTGTTAGAGTAAATAATTAATTAATTGTTAATTATTTATTCTATTGCTTAAGCTTACTTAGGTTAATGCATGTAGTTGAGGTTAGTTGTTGACAACACGGGAGTTTGTTCCCTTTAGCATACTTATCTTTTCCACCTTTTGTGGATGTGTGCTGAGTTGACAACCTTATCTTCTACCATATTCCAGCTTGTTCTACAAGCTTCCATGAGGCCTTTATAAGGGGTCACTCTCTCATTGTAAATTCATTCCAATTCTATTTTCACATAGCAATTCTAATTTCCTATTGTGAAATATTCTTGTGCAGTATTTGTTTCAAGCTCTTTGCTCCCTAGGTTTCTCTTCAGCAAGCTATTTGCACTGCAGGTGATCTTGCGCATTATCGAAGTCGGATTCTCAACTCCTACATGGTATCAGAGCCACCCTACTGCTTTTTGTTCGAAGGATTTTTGAAGCTGTAATTTAAAGTCACAAACCCTAGTTTGTTTGTACATTTTTTCTTCAAATCGGGGGTAGAGAAAATTTCTAGAGCATTTTCAACCCAAACGGACGCTGCCATTGGATCCAGAATGTCGTTTACAGTCAGATTACACATTAAAAAAAATTTGTTTTTGGCTTCAAGCTTTTTTTTTTGGAAATTTTTTGGCCTCCTAGGTAGCCGTACGGAGGAACAGAGCGAAAAAAAATAAAATTAAAAATTAAAAAAGGCGCGCCACCACGGGGCCATCGGAGCACCACCAGCGTGCCTCCTGCACAGTGCTCCGTCGATGGCTAGCACTGTAGTGCCATCAGAGGTTCCCACCGCCAGCGCACCGCCCGCACGCCATCGAAGGCCAACTTCCACTAGCAGCGCCGCCAGGTTCTCCTCATGGGTGCCACCACCACCACCGACCTCCGCTCCACCATGTGGACACACTGCTGACTGACACATGGATCTACACCAATAGCTGACGTCATTTCCCGACAAAGTCACATCATCTTTTCGTTGCTGACCTCACGTTCACAGGAACCCCTGTTGATGTCATTTTTCGTCTTGCTGATGTCAATTTTTGGCAGGTTGACATCATCATACCGGCGGCTGACATCATTTTTTGACGACGGTCTCGTGACGGCCATGTGGGCGTCAAATTTAATCTAGTGTCTGTAATTTTCCAGCAAGGTGCAATTTTGGAGCAACAGTCAGTTTTTTAGCTATAACTTGAGCATACGGAGGTCTTTTTCCGATCCAAAAGAAGTGTCGGAAAGATGACTCAGAGACAGAGACATTGGTGCAAGTTTCATCAGATTTCGAGTTCATTTGAGCTCCCATTTTTGGTGTTAAAGTAGAGGATTATGTTTCCTCCTATTCTGCATCAACAAATCCAGGTTCTTTTCTAATTTTTTTTCTTTCCTTAGTTATTTTTGTGGTATTTGGGAGATATTCTTGTACGTTTGTGGGGGGGTGTCTTTCTTTTATGTAATTTACTTCAGTGAAGACCCTTCTACTTCCATCTTATTCTTTCTCTCAATGGCAGATTCATCTATAACTCATCTCACACCACACAACTACCACACCTGGAAGGCACAAATGACTAGGCTTCTCATGTCAAGAGGTCTATGGTCTTGTCTGGATGAGAATAAGCTAGTTCTTATGCGCCCTTTTGAGGTTCTATAGCACAGGAACAAAATGGATGAAGCCATGGGACTGATTACACTCAACATTTCAGACAGTCAGCTATTTCACCTGGATGGTTTGACTACTCCACGGGCTTATTGGCAGAAATTTCAGACTTTGTTTGGACAGGTGAATGAGTTCTAAGCACTTCAGTTGGATGCAAAATTGACTTCTTTGTCACCAAGCAACTTTCCCACCATCAACGAATTTCTGATGAAGTTCAAATCCCTACGTGCAGTTTTACAAGGTTGTGGGAAGAATAAAACGGATAATGAGTGTATATTTTTTATACTCTCAAAGCTGAAGGGGCAGTATCAAGGCTTTTCTTCTAGTTTCTACTCCACCATGGATGCCCTTGGAGACAGACATAGGATGCCTACATTTGAGACATTTTGTGACAGGTTGACTAGGGAACAGGCAAAGATCCAACAGGTGGATGGTTTTGGCTCCTCCAGCCAAGCATTGGTTGCTCAAAATTTTAAAGGGAAATCAAAGAAGAAAGGAAAATCAAAGAAAGACACCGCAAAATTTGATCCTTAGCCTCCAGCTAATCCTCCAGCAAACCCTCCCAAGGGTAAAGATTCTTCAAAGTCGGGTGAGTCTACCTCCAAGACCAAGAAGAAATCGAGTGAAAACTGCAGCTTTTGTGGGAAAAATGGACATTCAGTTTCCAGGTGTTGGAAATGATTAAAGGCTTTAGAGGAAGCCATTAAGGAGCATCACATTTCAGCTCCTCGATCTTCATCTCCACCTGTAGGGAAAGGTCATGCTCTTTCTGCACGAGCTACGACTTCAGCACCTTTATGGATTCTTGATTTTGGGGCTTCTCACCACTTAACAAACACTCCAAAGTTGCTTACTTCACTTGCTCCTTGTGCCACCACACAGATTGCAGTTGGGAACTCTTCACAACTTTCAGTTTTGGGTTCTGGCACTGTTGCTTTGGCCGGGGGCTCTCTACAAGATGTATTTTGTGCTCCTGATATTTCGATGAACCTTTTGTCTATCTATCAGATTTGCCACTCTAGCTCTGGGAAGACAGTCGAGTTCTCACCACATGATGTGGTTATTCGGGACTTGCATGATCCAGAGATGATCGTGGCCACTGGGAGTGTTAACTCTACATCACGCCTCTACAGATTTGATGAATTTGAGTCTTCTGATGACACAAGTTCATGTTTAGTTGCACATGCAGATTCAGTAAGCAAACTTTGGCATGAACGTTTTGGGCATGTCAATTATAGATATCTTCAGCAGATGAGCACACAGGCACTTGTTCTTGGGCTTCCCTGGATTTCCTGTCCAGATGGTGTTTATTAGGGATGTGCACTTGGCAAGCAACATAGGGATTCTTTTCCACATGGATGAGCCACTCGTGCTTTAGCACCTTTGGAGTTGATTCATAGTGACCTCATGTCATTTCCTACTTCTTTTTCAGGTGCTAGATATGTGCTTACATTCATTGATGACTTCTCCAGATGCACATGGGTGTACTTTATTAAGTACAAGTCTGATGCTTTCAACTCATTTCAATTTTTCAAGGCATTTGTAGAGAAGCAGTCTGGACTTTCTATTCAGCTGATATGCATGGCTAATGGGGGGGAGTATGTGAACTAGGCTTTCAGAGATTTCTATTCTGAGCATGGTCTTGAGATTCATCAGTCTCCTACTGCAATTTTTGTGTATCAGCAGAAGTATGCTCTTGACATGCTTCGTCACTTTCACATGCTTGATTGTAAGGCAACTCCTACACCATTTCAGTCGGGTGTTACTTTGTCTACCTCCTGCTCTTCATCTACAATGGATGCTACTTTGTATCGGCAGTTAGTTGGCAGCCTATTGTACCTGACACGCACCCACCCTGATCTTTCTTTTGCGGTTGGCCTAGTCTCTCGATTTTCTCAAGACCCTCATGAGAGTCATTGGCAAGCTGCCAGGCATATTTTGCGCTACATTCAGGGAACACTTATGTATGGCATTCATTACACTTCGAGGACTCCACACATTGTTGGCTACACTGACTCAGATTGGGCTGGTGATGTTGATGATCGGAAGTCTACTTCTGGCTTTGTCTTTTGCCTTGGCTCCGGTCCCATCACATGGTCATGCAAGAAGCAGCATGCTCAAGCACTTTCATCTACAGAGGCTGAGTACAGGGCTGCAGTTCTTGCTAGTCAGGAGGCTTTATGGCTTCGTCAGCTGATGACTGAGTTTGGATTACCTCCTGATCGCCCTACTGTTTTGTGGTGCAATAATCATAGTGCCATCCACATTTTACGCAACCCAGTGGAACATGATCGTACCAAGCACATTGAGTTGCATATGCATTTCATCCGTCAGTTGATCTAGGATGGTGTTATTGCATTGGAGGACATTCCTATTGCCAGTCAGGTTGCAGACATCTTCACTAAGCCTTTTGCATTGCCACGCTTTCTTCAACTATGGTCAATGATTGGGGTTACGGAAGTTGTCCTTGGGGGGATTGGTTGAGGCCATCCTTCCTTCACTTCATGTTTTTTTCAGCATGTTGTTTTTTACTTCTTTTTGGAGGAGAGTTTTTCCCATGGATTTTTCTCTCTTTCCCCGTTTTATAGAGGTTGCATTTAGTTGCATTGTACTTGGGTACCTAAATTGCCCTCGTTGTCAGGACCCATTTTACATTTTTCCTTGTTTTGTGAGCTTAAGGCATTCCCCTAAGTTGCACTTAAGGGGGGGTTAGAGTAAATTATTAATTAATTGTTAATTATTTATTCTATTGCTTAAGCTTACTTAGGTTAATGCATGTAGTTGAGGTTAGTTGTTGACAACACGGGAGTTTGTTCCCTTTAGCATACTTATCTTTTACACCTTTTGTGGATATGTGTTGAGTTGATAACCTTACCTCCTACCACATTCCAACTTGTTCTACAAGCTTCCATGAGGCCTTTATAAACGATCTCTCTCTCATTGTAAATTCATTCCAATTCCATTTTCACATAGCAATTCTAATTTCCTATTGTGAAATATTCTTGTGCAGTATTTGCTTCAAGCTCTTTGCTCCCTAGGTTTCTCTTCAGCAAGCTATTTCCACTGCAGGGGATCTTGGTGCATTATCGGAGTTGGATTCTCAACTCCTACAGTATGTAATGAAAATGAACATCCACATGCTTGGTTCATTCATGGAAGACTACATTCTGTGCTAACTTGATAACGCCTTTGTTATCAACAAATAGAGTAGTCAGTCCTGCTGGTGACATCTGCATATTCCCAAGCATCCGACGAAGCCAAACAGCTTCACATCCTACCTTAATAGTCCCTCTATATTCAGCCTCTGTAGAAGAGAGAGAAACTGTTTGTTGCTTCTTGCTGGTCCATGTGACTGCACCGAATCCCAAACTGAACACATATCCAGATGTTGACTTTTTATCATCAACAGAGCCTGCCCAATCTGAATCTGTGAACCCACTGAGTTTAGGATTAGAACTCCGAGAATAAAAAAGTCCATAATCTGAAGTGCCCTTCACATAATGAAGCACACGCTTTGCTGCCATCCAATGATCAGCCTTAAGAGCTGTCATAAAGCGTGAAATATAGCTCACTACGAAGTTGATATCAAGCCTAGTAGCAGAGAGGTAGATGAGGCTGCCTACTAGTTACCTTTATGTAGTATCATCAACGGAAGGACAATCAGACTTTGTTGATAACTTGAGACCTTTCTCCATAGGTGTAGATGCAGGTTTGCAATCCTGCATTCGAAATTTGTCTAACAAGGCCTTGACATATTTGGACTGAGAGATGAATATACCAGAAGATTATTGCCAAACTTCAACACCTAAGAAATAATGCATGAGCCCAAGGTCAATCATATCAAAAGACTGGCATAAGTTTTGTTTGATTCCTTGAATCAAAGATGTCAAACTGCCAATGATGATCATATCATCCACATAGATAACTAGAAGGATGATGTCACTGTCAATAGTCTTGATGTACATATTTGAGTTTGAAGAACTCCTCTTGAAGCCTTAATCACTGAGGTACTTATCAATCTTAATGTACCATGCTCGAGGGGCCTGCTTCAAGCCATAGAGAGCTTTTAGCAATCTGAGAACCTAACGGTCTTTACCAGCAACCTTAAAACCAGGAGGCTGCATCATGTAGACCTCTTCATGGAGATCACCATTCAGAAAAGCACTCTTTACGTCCATTCGATGGACCTTCCAGCCAAACTGTGCTGCCATGGCTAGGACTAATCTGATGGTGCTCATCTTTGCAGTAGGAGCAAAGGTTTCCTCATAATCAATGCCCTGGTGCTAAGAAAAGCCCTTTGCCACTAAACGAGCTTTGTATGTATCCAAAATACCATCTTATTTGTATTTGATTTTGTAGACCCATTTGCAGCCAATGGGTTTCTTCCCTGGTGGAAGATCAAAAAGGACCCAGGTGTTGTTCCTCAGCATGCTCTGATGTGCAGATGGCATGGCCTGTTCCCACTCTGGAATTCATTTAGCCTCAGAATATGTTTGAGGTTCAAACACATTGCGAATGTTGGCCATAAGAGCAAAGTTAACAGAATCTGTAGTTTTGCTCTTTTGTCGAGCAGTTCTCCCATCAATGAGCTCATCATCATGAAGATCACCAAGTGTCTTAGCCCACCACTTAGGCCGAATAGGAGAATGACCAACAGTAGTACTAGGAACTACTTGATCAGCAGGATCCTCATCAAAAGAAGTTAGATCAAACTTAGGTGAAGCATCTACAAAGCGAGGTGATCCTGCAGGAGAAGTCGAAGGTGTCTGTACAAGTATCACTGGAATAACTGGAGCTGCAAGAGCTACTAGAGCCCTCCCATCATGTGGACCTAATGGAAGCCGAACTCCCAAATCATGAGCTTGCATAGGCTGGTCTGTTGGATTAGGAATAGGAGAAATAGGCATGAATGGTCCTTGCTACTCATCAAAGACGACATCACAGCTATATATGAGACGAGATGTCTCAACATCAATCAGGCAGTAGGCTTTGTGAAGACTGCTATATCCAGCAAGCATCAGTTTCTAACTCTTGGCATCCAACTTGGTGCATGAAGCATCAGGGATCCAAACAAAAGAAAGAAAGCCAAAAACCTTCAGGTGATTGATTATGGGCTTACGACCTGACAAGGCCTCTTCCGAAGTTTTACCTTTGACCGCCACTGTGGGTGACTGGTTCAATAGATAAACTACAGTGTTAGTTGCTTTTTCCCAAAACTGCTTTGAAACATGTCTATGTTCGAGCATGGAACGAGCCATCTCAATGATTTTCCTATTCCAATGTTCAACTACACTATTTTGTTGTGGCATGTGGGGTGTGGTGAATTGACGTTGGATGCCATGTGTATCCAAGAAGCTGGAGAAAGCATTAGAACAAAATTCCCCCCCATTGTCTGATCTAAGAGTAATAATAGATTTCCAAGATCTTTTTCAACTAATAGTTTAAACTTCTAAAATACAGTAAATGCATCTGATTTCTTTTTAAGGAAATACACCCGCATTTTTCTATTGAAATCATCTACAAACAACAAAAAATACTTGGACCCAAGAACAAAAGGAGTGGCCATAGGGCCACAGATATCGACATGAACAAGCTAAAGTACCTGAGAAGCTCGCCAAGAATCGCCACTAGGGAAAGGTGTGCGATGTTGCTTCCCAGCCTGACATGTGTCACAAACTTCAAGGTGTTGAGTCTGAATCTCTGGTAATCCAAGAACAAGCTCATCCCGAGCAAGCTGTGAGAGATAATGTACATTTAAGTGCCCATATCGTTGATGCCAAAGTGTGCTGACAGAAGATTGTCGAGCAGCAATTGCTAAGTCTTGAGAATCATCAGAATCAGTAAGTCTGAAAAGACCATGATCCTCAAGACCTATTGCAACATTAGACTTAGTCACCCAATCAGTGATGGTGCACTGATGTGAACTGAAGGTGACTGCCAAGTGTGGAGAATGTCGCAGCAACTGACTGACTAAGAGTAGATTTAGTTCCATCCCTAGAACGTAGTACACATCAAGGAATATGAGATTCCTCCCAAAAGACTAAATCTGAATGTTGCCTTTATTGACAACCATGTACTCTTCTCCACCACCAAAAATAATAGAATTTGAATAAGGTTGGTAGTCAGTAAACTAGTCTCTGTCGTGAGTGAAATGTCGAGAGGCACTTGAATCGATGTACCAGGCAGATGACTTCACATGATGTGTAGGTCTTTTAGCCATGAAGGTGTAAAAGGCAAATTTTGCCTACTCAACATGCTCTGCACTGTTCTCTTTGGGTTGTGAACCTGATTGCTTAGACTGGGTAGCTAAGCATTTCCGGCATTCAACCTTCATGTGACCAAACTTGTGGCAGTAGTTGCATTGAATGTTCTTCTTTTTGCAACCATCAAATGGTGGAGCAGAAGACTTCTGCTAAGTGGTTGTTGAAACTTGCCCTTATCCTTCTAAAAGGATTTCGTAGCAAAGGCTTGCTCAGTGGAGGTGGAACTAGAGCTGCTACCGAAATGTTGTTTCCACCGATCTTGCTGAAGCAAAAGTGTGTAGAGATCAGTGGACTTCAAATCAACACTAGTAGATGTGATGTTGAAAGTCTCGATAAAATGCTCATAGGATTTTGCTAAACTCCGAAGAGTGATTACCACAATATCTTCTTCCTCCATCTTGCAACCGATGGCAAGTTGTTGATCACGAATTTCTTGAATCCGATTCAGGTGTACATGGAGCGTAGTGCGCTCATCCATAACAACAAAAAATAGAGTGTTTTCCAAAAAGAAGGCTCTACTCTTGTCAGAAGTCTCATGAAGACCTTTCAGATGTGTCCAGATTTCGACAGCTGTCTTGCCAAATGGAATTTGAGAAAGTTGATCATCAGCCACGGATAATTTGAGAAGCATCACTGCCTCTTGATTATTTGAATCCCATGTATCTTGATCAAGACTCGGAGAAGTTAGACGATGCGTAACACCCATAACAAGTTGATCGGTGTTCTGATATTCAAACATTGTGATGATGCGCTACTTCTAGGTTCCATAAGTGCGGCCATTGAATCTGGAATTATGCTCAAGCAAAATATTTGTCAAAGATGCCATGGCACGTTTTCCAATGAAAATTTGTGAAAATTTGTGAAGGCACGTTCTTCGAGGAAAAATACGAAAGACTTAGAAGAATCAAAGAGTGACCCAGAAGAGAGCTCGAAAAACCCAAGAGGAATATGCTGTTATTTTTTGGATCCGTTGGCTCGAAAATCATGGCACAAAAAATGAAGCACCCAGAAAAACGGACAACCCAGTTGAGCTCTCGAAAAACCCACCAAAAATTTGCAATCAAAAAAAAATTCAATCTCAAAAATTAGGGTTTCGAGCAAAATATCAGTCGAGGACCAATGAGATCAAAAACAACAAAAAATGGTGTTTTGCAAGTTTTAAAATGCTCATTTTTCTTTAGACCTAAGACATTTATGCATGGACAGTATAGATGAGGAAGAATGGACACTAAACAAGAAAATTTTGCACCCTTAAAATTGTGATTTTATAGCCTCTTGAAAAAAAACGTGAATAGTTGCCATGATTTGTAAAAAACGGACTCAGCAACAACAAAAGTTGATAAAAAAAACTGTGATTGTTGAGATGGAAGTCGCAATTTTACAGAGGAGTTAAAAACTCGTAAGTTGCAGACATGTCTAGTTTCAAACTAGAGGAAAAAATGTGTGATTTGCAAAAAAGGTGAGTTTGAAACACAGTCTCAAAAACCCTAGCCCGAGGGTGTGATCAGATTTAAAGCTGGCAAGACAGAAAACCCTAGGCAGATTTTTAGAGAATATAACTAAAAAAAAATTGAAAAAATTAAAACAAATAATTTCAAGAAGAAATTATAATTTTTTCCAAAAAAAATTAAGTATTAGCTCTGATATCATATTACAAGGTAATTGGTAGATGCTTGTTATTAACAAAGACTGAGAGGTCAATTTATACAAAAGTATGATCATAAAGAATAGAAACATTCTATTCTAGAGAAAGCAAAAAACGAAAGCAAACTAAAGCTTAAGCTATTTACAAGATAACCATTAACTACTAATAGACAACTTATCTAATATTGTAATAAATTATTTGTATGAAGAAAAGCATCCATTCATCCAAATTTAATGCACTAAATTCCCCATATAACATGTGTGGCAATACAATAACATCTATAATCTCTCCCTTCAATTGTGACTTGTGTGTAGTCTTGGAAGTTAGGATTAGCTTCTTCTTGACACAGCGAACCATTCTTTTGCTATAATATCCCTACATAACTTTGCTCGTACTAAATTCACATTGTGATAAAGAGGGTTGCCAATGTGAACAACCCTCTCAATTAGGCAAACAAACGCAAGCATGGATCATTAAATTGCCACTAGAAAAGTATTCACTTCCAAAAGTCCACTTTCTACCAGTTTCAATGCAATAGGGTGTTGATTAGGGTTTTTTATGCTTCTCCAAAATTCATCCAAATTTATATACCCTAGCCTCATGTCACCTACTTCTACAATGTACTATTTAGAATATTTAAATGTTTGCAACCCAAATATTTGAACTTAACTTTTTTGAAAGTTAATAACGATTTCATCTCCAACTAATCTTCAAGTGAAACAACCCTAACTCTCTTACAAGTAATACAACAAAAATCAATGGTACTTACTCCTCAATGTAGTGATGGTAGTGATTGTCACTCAAAAATTTGAAGTAATTATTTTGTCTAGGGCTTTGCTTCAATCCACGCCTCATTCTTCTCAAGCAATCTTTCCATTGTGAACAATTAGGGAAATAAGTATCCTATTAATCCCTACATTTAGTTCTCATGCTTTGGCTGTCATAAAATGTGTTGTACCCAAGAGTCACATCACTACTCTTCTTTGAATGAGTTTGAATTGGTTTGTTGAAATCCACCTTTGATTTCAAAACCATATTACATTTGGGTTTGTCTTCACAAGCAATACTTCTTACCTTTCATCAAACTTTTGCATTTTTACGATTAGTTCTTGAAAGGTAGTCAAACTCCAAAAAGGTTGAGTACTCTTTCGCAATCCAAAAGCATCACCATAATTTTCCATCTTACATACTTGTTGCAATACAAACATTTTGAAAGTCTATTGGAGTTTAGGCGAGTTATGACAACCACTTCAAACTTTGGAAGTACTTTATACACTATAGAGTGAAAGACCATTTGGAAGAGACTTAGGCATCACATAAAAAGTTCAAGTCTACGTGTGGGGTTCCAAACGAAGACTAACTTGAAGATTTCACTTGGACAAAAAATAAAGTTTTGAAAGGGTTGTCAAAGTTGACGAGACTTTTAAAGAAAAAGATACACACCGACAATCTTTCAAAACTCGGGAAATGAAGACCATGACTTAGATGGGTGGTATGAATAGACCCATTGGAACCCAAAATAGTTTCCTAACTCAGGCTAAAATCCAACGACCTGAAGATAATTACCTAAGTGTTGCAAAAAATGACTACAATTGAAAACTTAGACAATTATGGGGCATTCAGAACTTTCATAGAGGGGTAATTTTGGGAAGGAAATTCTCTAGCAATGGATTCCTTAAAAAAAATGACCTTTGATGTTCTATTTACACCCTAACTTATATTATTTTTGCATCTTTAACATTTTACCAAATATCCATCATTTCCCTCTTCCTCTTTCTCTCAAAAGTATTCATATATTACAGGATTGTTATATAAATTTGATATAAAATGCATCATGTTATAAATCAATGACACTTTGTTACAATTCAAATATAATGTGTTATTTTTAAGCATTTATAAATATTTTTTATACCGCTTATTTTAAACTATTCAAATGTTACAAAATTTGTATTAAATTATGTATATAAAGATCTTACATGGATACGGGTATGGCAGGGGATGGTGGGGACAAGCTTCCTGGACAAGATTTTGCCAATTTTAGGGACGGAAAAGGGGACCGCAAAAGGGACGGCTATATAACAATAGGAAAAATTAAAATATATAGAGAAATTACAAATATTCATATGAAATCATGGATAAAGCATGTGCTTATACATAATAGAACCTTAAAAATATAAGAATTAACAGAATTTATATGCCAAATTTGTGTTAGTTTGAGATTCAAAGTCAAATTTCCTCTAGAAATCAAAGTCCAAGTCCAGTAGGCATCCTTTGTCCAGTCCTTGGGTAACAGTGTTCTAAATCTATGTGCTCTAATCCTCTTCTTTAATTTTTAGAGCTTAATTTTGGATTTGTTCAAGTAAGATTTATAAGTAGACCAGAATTTTTTAGTAGACTTCAAATTTGAATCTCAATAATTTCAATTCTATATAAGCCGATATGATAGTGACTTCCCAAAGTCCTATTTTAACTGACATGTGCCAATCAACACGCCCATAGCACTTTCAAGTGAGATTGCTTGTGAATATTCCACTTGTCAATCCAAAAACATGCTAGATATAATTCATGATAGAAATCAATCTCCAAATAAAGCCATACGAAAGTCTTAGTTTTGTGCCAGAACCATGGCTAAAGACAAACAGAAATTGATAATACATCATGCAAAAATACAATAAATGAAATCCAATATAGACCAGATTTTTACAAATGATACCTTTGATTACAATTAATTAATGTTGAAACCAGTCAATGTTACATATTTTTGGGCCATGCACCAGAAGCTGATGACATCTCATAATTACTACTTCTGACAATAAAAAGAATGGTCTCAAGCAACATACCAGACACCAATCCCAAAATACCTCCTGCAGCATTCTGAATGAATCTAGGTAAACAATACTCAGCATTCATTCACATTTCAGAACTTTTATTAAAAATATATTCTCGTTGGTAATACTAATTATCAATCCTCATTTCAACCAGCAATATAGGCACAGGGAAAATACCAGTTAAGCAAGTTGAAAACAAAAAATATGGCAGGAAATCAAAATGTTTACCATTACTGGTTTGTTCCCAAATAAAGCTCGAAATGCCATATGTCCAACCAAATAACCAGTGAACATTATTGCAATAACATGTAAACCTGCAACCAACTAATGGGTTAACATTAAACAACCACAACATTTAATATTGAAAAGATCATTCAGAATTTATAGAAAAAGACATCACATAGATTATGTACCATAGTTCCAAAAATCGCCATGAAATCGCCGAAATCGCCAAAATCGCGATAAGATTCATGGCTCTCGATTTTTTTGGAATTGGAAATCACTGGTGGCAATTTTTTCTTGTGAATCGCCAAAATCGGCGATTCATGGCAAAAATCGCCATCGTGAATCTCCAGAAATCACCCGCGGCAGCAAGGATAGAAAGTTCAATTTTTTTAAAAAAACACATGTTTTATTTGCTTTCTAAGTTGACTTTCCTCTTTGTTATAACCCTAAAGAGCCTTCTATTTTCTTAGTATGAGTAGAAGAGAGGAAGAGTGAGAGAGAAGAAGAGAAAAGAGAATCCATAGATTTCCAACCGGCAAGAAGGAAGAGCACCAAAGAGATCAGAAGTCCATTTGGGGAGGCCATAAATTGCATTGGGAGCATTAAGGAGTCAATATCAACACTCCTCAACTCATTTGCAAGAGGTAAGTGTTGGTTTTTTTTTTGCATGTTAGTGTAGTATGCATTTTTTGTTAAAAAAATTTAGTGTTCATTTGCAAATCTTGAATGTTTTTTATTTTTACTAAATTGCAAACTAGGGTTTGTTGTTTTGTAGTTTTTGTTTATTAGTTGCAAACTTTGATTTTTTACATGAATTTTTTTATTGCAGCAGCCCTTTGCTTTCATTTTCCAATTTCTACAATGGGTAAAAAAGATGAATGCTGGAAATATAATGAAGAGTTTCTTGGGAGAACCAAATATCAAACAAAATGTATATTTTGCAAAGAAAAAATAAATTCGGGAGGTATCTATAGATTGAAATACCACATTGCTGGCATACCTGGCCATGATGTCACAGTTTGCACTCAACAAACCGCTGAGGCAAAACGCTCTTGTTTAGTGGCATTAGAAAAAATTGAACAAGACAAGTTGACTAAGAAAATGCAACTTGAAGGGTTAAGAGGTATTGGCTCCCGTGCTCCCACATCCGCAACCGCATCTACATCTGCAAGTGCATCTGCATCAGCTTCCGCATCCGTAGGTTGTGTTGGAGATGGTTCTTCTAGGCCTCCTTTTCATCCTAGTGCTAGTGCTCATGTGAGTGTTAGTGGTAGTCGGTCTCATACTGAGACAGAGTCCAACACCAACCTATTGCGGCCTAGAGTGCGGAAAAGCAGAATGGATAGTTACTTTGTGCCCCACACTACTCCTGGCTCCCAACCCACGCTTGAGGGCATGGGTTTGAACAAGGAGATTCATGATGCTGCCAGAAAAGAGATTTGCAAATGCTGGTACTTTTGCAACATTCCATTTATTGCAGCCAGGTAATTGATTCTTTTTTCTTTGTTATCTTCAAAGTTAAAGTTAAAAGTAAAAGTAAAACTTTAATTATATCTACTTGTTTTATGATTTTAGTTTTTGACATCTAAATTTCTAATCAATATCATTATCTATTTGTGACAGGACTCCTTATTGGCAGAACATGATAGATGCAGTTACCATGTGTGGTCCGGGGTTTAAAGCCCCAACTGAGGCTGAGTTGAGTGGATACCTCCTGGAGGAAATGGTTGAGGATATGAGGCATGAGCTTGAGGACAACCGAAAGGAGTGGATCGAAAAGGGTTGCACCATCATGATTGATGGTTTGACAGATAGGAGGGGAAGAACACTCCTCAATTTTCTTGTATCCTGTGGAGGTGATTGATCATTCTACTTTCCTACATACATAATTTTGAATCGTGATTGACTATTTCAAATCTTGATTTGTTGATTGCTAATAGTAATTATAATTCATTTTTTTGTTACTTGTAGGATATACCATGTTCCTCAAATCCATTGATGCTTCTACTCACGTAAAAAATGCCACATATTTATGTGAGGTTATTGAGGAAGTTATAGCAGAGGTGGGGGAACAACATGTGGTGCAAGTGGTGACGGATAATGCAGCAAGTTATGTTGCTGCAGGTAAACTTTTAACTTTTTAAGTTTTGAAAATAAATTTATTTGAATTTTGAACTTTTTCTAATTCTAACTTAGAATTTCTAAGTTTCCTAAGTTCTAACATGTTTGAAATTTGAATTTCTAATTATCTTAAAATTGATTTAGGCAAACTTTTGATGGAGAGGCACCCCACCATATTTTGGTCCCCTTGTGCAGCACACTGCCTTGACCTCATGTTGGAGGAAATTGGCAAACTTGAGTGGGTCAAGTCATGTGTGGAAAGGGCAAAAAAATATGCAAGTTTATTTATAATCATTCATTTGTCCTTAGCACAATGAGGAAGTACACAGGAGACAAAGAGTTAGCTTGTCCAGGGATCACGAGGTTTGCCTCGAATTTCATCACCTTGCAGTCCTTGTTGACATCAAGGGATGATTTGAGGAGCATGTTTGTTGGGCGGGAGTGGATTTCATCTTCCTATACTACGACCACTGCAGGGATAGATATGGTGGATTGCATATTTGATGATGATGGTTTTTGGAAACCTGCTAGAGAAATCCTTCAGGTAATTTTATTGCAATTCAACATTTAATATTTTACAGTTTACTATGCTAATTGTTTAATGATTTAGTTTTACCTTAAGTTATATTATTGAATTATTCTATGTTTAAGTTTTGACTCAAATTTTTGTTTTACTTTATATGTAGGCCACTGGGCCTCTTGTATCTCTCCTACGAACTGCTGATGGGGAGAAGCCCTCTATGGGCTACATATATGAGGGCATGGATAGGGCCGAGGAGGCCATTAGAGCTCAGTATGAAGGAGTGCAAGAGAAGTATGCCGCTATTTGGGACATCATTGATAGGAGATGGCAGAATTAGCTCCACAGACCCATCCATGCAGTAGCTTACTTTTTGAATTCGGCATTTCGTTTCCATCCTGACTTCAAGGCGGATGAGGAGGTTCTCACCGGATTATATACAGTGATCCAGAGGTTGAGTACTGATGAGGATAGCAGTGCTGCAATTATTGAGCTTGATAAGTTCAATAATAAAGAAGGGCCACTTTTCTCTAGCAGGGTAGCCATAGATGCTCGGGAAACAATACAGCCAGGTAAAAATTAAATAATATATTCAATGTTCATGAATCTAGATTCTAAACTTAAAGTTGATTATGTAATTTTAGAGTTAACTTGTAATTTGTAATTTGTAAATGAGACTAATTATTTTTATTTTCCCTTATTTCAGATAGATGGTGGCAAATGTTTGGGGCCACAACCCCAAAACTTCAAAAAATTGTCATTCGTATTCTGAGTCAGCCAAGCAGCGCTTCTGGATGTGAGCGCAGTTGGTCCATGTTCGAGCACATCCACTCAAAGAGGAGAAACAGGTTGGCAGTGCAGAGGTTGAATGATCTTGTCTTTGTTCATTACAACCTCCGTCATAGGATCAGACAGATTTTGGGCACTGACTCCTCTCCAATCATTCTGGAGGAGATTGATCCAGAATCAGAGTGGCTCACAGAGGTTGTAGATCCAGTCTTCACTGAGGAAGACCGTGCGTGGATTGACCAGGTGGATATAGAGGCTGAGGCAGCTAGAGCACGTTCTTCAGGCATTGGTAGATGCACACGTGCACGCACAGACACAGGCCCTAGCGACATTCGTGAGCCCATCTTATATGCGGGAGATATGGCTCGACAGTCCTCTAGGACCTACATTAGACGCCTTGCTACTAGGCAGACTAGATACTCAGAGGCTGAGGCTGAGGCTGTAGCCGAGCTTGAGGATGATGTTGAGGATGACGATGACTATGAGCCTGAGGCTTGAGCTGGAGCCTTGTTTTTATATTTTGTTTACAGATATTGATACTGAATCATTGATAGACATATGTTTCAAACTTTCATGGATCTTCATCTTAGATTCTTACATAAATTTATGATTTGATTTCTTATGGATCATCTTACATACATTCTATGATTTAAATCATTATGATCATTTGATTTCTATTTACTTCAGCTAGCCTACAATTTACATTTTAGATAACATAGTTACGTATGTGATGGATTTTATGTTCCATGTTTATGTATGTTAAGTTTTAACTTCTATTTGATGATGTTATAGTGTGCTTAAGTTATATTCAATAAAGGGTGCATGAAATAAGTTTTAAATTGTTAAAATCCTTAAATTTAAAGGGTTTTTTCAAATTTGCCGATTCATCGCCGATTCATTGCTGATTCACGATTCGATTCGGCCTTGCCGATTCCGATTCACATTTCTTTGTTATGTACACTCAATAAGAACTTAGAAATGGTCCTTAGATGAGTACAAAACAAAAGCCTAACTTCTAGACATAATAAAAAATATTGAGTTTCCAAAATACATATACAAATGGAAAACTTAGAAACAAATGCAACACAACTCTCAATATCACAACTAATGACTATATATTGAACTATATTGAAAACTAGAACCATGTCATATCCCAATTTACTGCACGAAAATATCACATTAATATTATAATATTTGTATTAAATCTTAGCTTCAAGATGCAAGGCTAACCAAGTAAGGAGCATACTTAATATGCTCCCTATGACTTAGTTTCCCCGTTGGTAGGAGTTTCTTTAAGACTATGGAAATGTGTTGTGAAGTGAGAACCAGTTATAGTCAACAAAGCAGAATCACAGGAAATGTCGCCAGGCCATAGTCAACAAAGCAGAATCACATTACATAGATTGCTTATAGAACTGATTGTTCACACCACTAATTCAGCATGAACTCCTATCGACCTTGTTTCAAGCAAGGTTTGCTATGATTTAAAAGATGTGTTCACATCTTCAAACAGCTTCTCCACTTGCCTTAATCTTCACATTCCCCAATAAGGGAAAAAAGAAATTATCAAAGTCACTTTCTCAATGTTGGAAATGGTGATCAGATTGCACAGGTTACACCATTATGAAACAACAATATAAATTCATATAAAATAATGTATTAATTTTGGGCTTGATATTTTTGAATGATTTACAATTCAATACATTTGGCTTTATTAAGCCATTATTCTCCCGTACCATCCAAACTCCTTACGAGAAAGTAATTACCAAAAACTAGTTATTACATTATTTACTAACTATAAACTAACCTAGAATTTATTTGTTAAATAACTATTATCTAGTATTTATTATTTATAAACTAATCTAGCCTATATACTATTGATGTGATATAAATGCACATTCCTCCCCTTGTTATCATAATCCAAACAAATGATGGAACACTACAGGGATTGAACACAGCAGCCCTTCTAGAAACTTTGATGAAGCATCTCCGCCAGTTCTCCTTGCTTGCCCATAAAACACCAAAATGAACCATCAATGGATCTCCTAACTATCACACCTATAAAATAGTTGTAAATCAAGACAGAATTATTCCAAAGTACACTACTACTCTTATGAATCAAGGCAAACTCCATTATCCACAAGATAAACACCAACCAATTTTACATCAATACACATTCAATTATCTATAGTAACACAGCCACCAATCAACTATGAGTAAGACTAACTCAAATATCCATATTAACACTCTTCCCTTTGTGGATTGAGACTCAACTCAATTATCCACAAGTACACACTTGCAAAACTATGGAAATAGTCTCAGCTATGATTTTCCTTGTTGATTATGAGTTCTTGTTCATGTCAAATTAATAATAGTTGAAAGGACCTCTTTGAAAACTCTTTCACATATGAGGGAAATCATAGTGAACATCATGTAGAGAGAGTCCATGATGTCATCTAATTGAGTGATTCCGTGATGGGAGTTGGATGTCATGTTGAGAAAGTTCATAACGTCATCATGTTGGGAGAATCTGTGATGTAAGCTAGTTGTGAGCCTTGCAGGCTCGTCATGTTGAGAGATTCCAAGACAGCATCATGTTGAGAGAGTCTCTAATGTAAGAGCCTTCTAGGATTGTCATGTTGAGAGATTCCAAGTCCCTAATGAAAGTTGGTTGTGATACTTGCAGGTCCTTCATGTTGAATGATTCCATGATTTATGTTATGCTAACATAGCATGTTTTTTCTTTGAGAATCTATGTGATTAGAATTTATCATTGACATTTTTTTTGGTTGCAGCTACGTGTGACTGATATATGAAAGATCTCTTTTTCTAAGTGGGAGTGTTAAGACTGTAGCTGCGATAGAGATCTTTATCTCTATTTTTTAGAAAAATGATTGTTTGTGATAATAATTGAGATAACATTAAATGTAGAGACATGTATTACAACATGCATTGAGGCATGCATATGGAAATATGAAAATTAATGTATATGGAATTTTGAAGAGACCTTCAATTAAGTAATAAAGTGTCTCTCTATTCCTTATATATTGTACCAAGCGAAAACTAATGTACACTTGAACATTTTATGATCAATAAAAGTAAAATTTTTGGTTGTGTGGCTGGGTTTTTCCCTTCATCTGGAAGGGTTTCCCAGGATAATATTGTGTCTCTTGTATCTATCTTGTGTCTGTTTTTGTTCTTCCTTATTGTTGTTTATCTTTATTTCTAGAGAAATCCCAACAAAAGCAATAGGTATTGTCCCAGTGCAAAATAAACATATGATTTCCTATGAAAGTAGGAAGTTGAGGAACCAAAAAAAGTTATTTCGTGTATGAGAAAGAGATGTTGGCAATAAAACATGCACTTGCCCAATTGAGGTAATATCTTCTAGGGGGTAAGTTCGCGATTAAGACTGATAATAATAGTCTTAAATATTTTCTGAATCAACGAGATTTGAGTAAAAGACAATAAAAGTGGGTGAGTAAATTGCAAGCTTATGATTTTTGAACTAGGTGAATTTCGAATGGGTTCTTGGTCCTAGTCCCCATTTGGTTCCACTTGGGTTTGAACCCAAGCAAGTTCATTCCTCCAAGTCAAGCCTACGTCGAACCAAGGCATACCCAGGTACACCGAGTGCAAACCAAATACAATACCATTGAGAACATTCTAGAATTTAGTGCAGAAAACAATTATTACAAAATTTGAATAAAGATTGTTAACATTACAAACAAAATTTTCTGAAGTTCAAATATTTATTACATAAAATTAAACTAGCCCTCAAGATATCTTCCAGTGAGATTTTTATATCCAATTGTTGATAATGGCCCCTGTCCAAATAATTGGAAGCTCTGTGTAGTGATAAATCACATTTGAAACATTAAACAACATCTTCAATAGGTGAAGGTAGTTGCAAGCTACTCGTATACAATGAAAATGTAACAAGCATTGGACAACTTGGAAAGCAAGAATGTCATTAGTGAAGTTGATCCTAGTAACATTGACAATGTTCCAACTAATGCATTCAATGAAGATGAAGATTTAGATAATCCATTAGATGATTGAAACTTAGCATAAAGTTCTAATTGTTGAAAGTCTAAACAATGATACTTGAACTCGGTATTATTTTAATATTTTAATGTTGCTAATAGATATGATACCAAGATTACAAGTTTATAGTGTTTTTGTTGTTTTTATGATACTAGGTAGCATTCTAATCTTAATTCATTTTTGTAAACTGTATATATATAACTTTTACATGTTTTGTACTAACGAACCCAAACCCCATTTCAAGATTTCGACGTACCAGCGAACTGATTCTTCCAACCCAAACTCAAACCGGTAACTTAGATTAAGTGCAATGGAACTCTCTCAAAACTAGCTATCATCTACAAAATGATGGTCAAACGAAGATAGTTAACAAGTGGTTGGAAGGCTAATTGAGGAACTATATTTCAAGGCAGCAGAAACCGTGTGTGATATGGTTTCATCTGAGTGAGTATTGTTACAACTCTACATATCACATGTCTATTAAAATGTCTACATTTATGGCTCTTTATGGGGTATGAACCCCCAAGTCTCCTGGATTTACTATTTGGTGATAATAGAGTGCAAAAAGCAAAGGACTTGTCGCAGCAAAGTCAAGCCATCATCCTTGAAGAAGAACATCCAACAAACTCAGAATCATCAAAAACAGTATGCAGATCAGCACAAAGTAGAAAGGCATTTTGAGGTTGATGACTAGGTGTACTTGAGATTGCAGCCCTATAGGCAATCATCTCTTAAAAGAAGTGGTTTAGATAAGCTAATACCCAGATTTTATGGTCCTTATCTGATTGTCAAGAGAGTTGGAGATGTAGCGTATGAGCTGTTATTACCAGCAAGTAGCAATGTACACAATGTTTTTCATGTCACCCAGATAAAGAAAGGTTTGGGACATATTGTTACTCCATCCACAGTATCACCACCTTTGGATAAGGAAGGGAAGTTGATCTTAATTCTAAAGCCATTATTGAGACAAGGGAACCTACTATTAGGAAACATGTGATTAAAGAGTACTTAGTGAAACGGAAGGACTTATCAATGGAAGATGCCAATTGGGAAAATGAGCAAATCTCGATGCATCCTTGATCTGAAATTGCTTAAGGGCAAGCAATTTTGAGACAGGAGGATTGTAATGTCCTGCCTAACCTATAACCTACATGTTACAAGACTTGATTAAATTGCTAATCATCCTCTTAAGCATTTAATTGAATATCTCGTATTTCTCTTACAAGTTATCAAATTTCATATCTAAAATGTAAAGGGGAATATTAACGTTGAATGTAAGAGGGAATAAAAATATATTAGAGGAATTCAAGAGACTCAGCAGTTATACTTGGGAAGGATGTTATCAGAAGGTTAGAGGAATCGTGGGAGTCAAACTGGAGGAATACCAAACTTGTGAGTTTTTTGTAAGTTGTAGCCCCATGGACTAGTTGTTTCCTCTAGAGGACTAAATACTTCAGCAGAGCATCATCTTCAAAGCTGAGAGATGTCTACAGAGTGATTATTGAATGCATTCTTGTAAGGCGTGGGGGATTTCCAGCTAAGGAGTAGTGTTACATGTCTTATTGCTGCATATTGAACCTTATTACAAAGATTACCAGGTTCTTTATATTTAATTGTAATTTCCAATATTGTTGAAACAATAATGCTGTAATAAGATAGTTGGAAGTTAAAATTCGGTATTTGGCATTCCTAGTGGAAGTAATTCAATTGTTGCATTCCAGTATTTGGGATATTTAAAAAATAACAAAAATTGTATATGCTGAAAAAAAATTACAAGATTGCAAGACATTTCAAAACAAAAACAATATTATCCAGCATTACAATAGTGTGAGCCAGTTGGGTTCGTTGCAACAGAAGATCCAATTTATAGCAAAGGAACGTCAAACATGTTGGGTTGTAAGGCCCTCCCAGCTACAGCCAATACCAAGAATCCGGATTACAAACTAACTTCGATCACAGGCCTGAATCTAGCCTTCTTCTTCTTCCTAGCTGCTTCTTCCTCACTGCTCCCTCCACAAGACACGCAGGTCAGCTTTAAGATCACAATTTCCTAATATAGAAAATGTGTTACACAATATAGGACTGCCCCCCAAGATTAAATGACTAAATACATAATAAAGCATAAGAACACCAGCGACTTTAGATATAGGTCCGCACATGATCCAAAAATTCACATGTAAAGCCACAAAACCTTGCAATCAGCAATGAGCTTCGCATAAGCAAAATACCATGCATCGCCTAATGAGCCAATGAAGAATACACCACCCAAGAATAATGAATTAGATCTCCAAGCATACAAAACATAAAGACATGCAACCTTGGGAAGATGATCCATAATAGGTCCTCATTAAGAAATCAATGTGATCTAATGATCGCCACCTCAAACACTTAGACTAGAACTGAAAACCATAAAATAAACAAACTATTTTTGGATAATGCAAGATTGCCAACAGCCCAAGGATCCTCCTACATCAACTAAGCAAAGTGAGTTTGTCTTTTATATCTTCATGGGTAGAAGACCCATAAACCATGTGAAATCTTTTGCCTGGTATATCAATTCAGGTGCCTCATGCCACTTCACTCATTGTTGGGATTGGTGCACAAACTTCCAGCCATTCATGGATTCTCTTATTTTTGAAGGGGAAGAGTACACCATTGTCCAAAAGGGTAATATATAGATTCAATCTAATGGGAGGAAATTATGTTTCCTGAATGTGTATTGTGTTTTGGGAATGGAACTCGACATTCTCTCAGTAAGTCAAATTCTAAGACATTCTCCTAGGCTAGACATGACCTTTTGTTCATTTCGGTGCGATATCATTGATTGGGTGACTCAATCTATTGTTACCATGGGTCTTGAGGATCATGGTCTATTCAAACTTGTTAACTCTACTGATTCTCAAGAGCTAGCCATGGAAGCTAAGTGCCCCTCTGTTAGTACACTTTGGCATTAGAGAAATATGCACTATATTTCTCCATTTGTTCAAGAATATCTTGAGATCCAGACCCAAAACCTCAGAGTTTGCAACGCATGTTAAGCTAGGAAGAAAAATCGAACTTTATTTTCAGATGGTAAACCCTAGAGAGCTTTAAGGTACTACAATTGGTCCATGCTGATATTTGTGGAACTATAGATACTCCTATTACTGGGCCTCATTATTTCTTACTTTTTGTTGATGATTTCAGTCATAACATATGGGTTTATTTCCTTCATAAAAAATTAGAGGTGTTAGTTTTGTTTCAAAAGTTCGAAGCATCTATACAAAATGAATCTAGTCAACATATTGTTACCCTTAGAACTGACAATAGGGGAGAATTTTATTCTTCTGCCTTCTTTCATTTTTGTGAACAGCATGGCATAAAGCACCAATTAACACCCTACACCCCTCAGCAAAATGGAGTTGTCGAGCAAAGAAACCCCACAATCATCAAAATGGCCCGGTCTATTGATTACAAGAGTGTTGCAAAGAAATTTTGGGCTGAAGCAATCAACAATGTTGTCTATCTACTCAACTGCTCTCCTATAGTGGTTGTCAAGAAAAAGGCCCTAGAAGAGGCCTAGTCAAGTCATAAGCCCACAATTAGTCATCTCAAAGTTTTTGGCTCCACTGCTTTTGTCTAGATCCTTGATGCTAAGCGCACCTAGTTAGATGGCAAGAGTCAAAAACTTCTACCAACTAGCTACAATGATAAACATAAGGCCTACCATTTTATTGATAATAAGACCAATATTGTCATTTTCAATCAAAATGTGGTTTTTAATGGAGAATGAGGACCATTTCAGCTCTCTCGTCCAATTATGGACTCAAAGCATCAACCTCTCAAGGCTCAAGACTTACATGTCCATCTTCCATTAGATCCACCTAATGGGAGAGCTTTAGTTGTTCCTATTCCTGCACCTCCACTTGTTCCTTCTCCTACGGAGCACCTAGACAAGCAGTTGCGACACCTAATTTTCCTCGAGATTAATCCAATCATATGTTTGATGAACTTGATCCTATTACAGTTCTTGCTTCTAATGTTCACAATTCTACTCTTCGGCCTAAATGATGGGCTAAGATGAATGGAAATCTTCACGACGATGAGCTCGTCAAGGGTAGAACTGCTCGAATGATGAGCAAACAATTCGATTATACAATATTTTTTCTCTCATGGCCAACATTCATAGTGTCTATGAGCCTCAAGCATACACAAAGGTGAAAGGGATACTTGGGTCTTAGGTGTGAACAAGCTATGGCAACTGAGCAACACAACTTGTTGAAAAATAAAACTTGGGTTCTATCATATCTTTCTCTAGGGAAGAACCCATTGGATGCAAATGGGTATATAAGGTTGATGGTTCTTTGGATAAGTACAAGGCTCATCTCATTGCCAAAGGCTTCTCTCAACATAAAGGAGTTGATTACGAGGAGAGCTTTGCTCCGACAACAAAGATGAGCACCATCAGATTAGTCCTAGCATGGCAACTCAGTATAGCTGGCAAGTCCATCAAATGGACGTCAAGAGTGACAGGAAGAGGCCTACATGACACAGCCTCCTACACTCAAGGTTGGTAGTATACAAAATCAGGTACTCAAACTGGTGAAAGCACTTTGACCTAAAGCAGGTTCCTTGAGCCTGGTACATGAAAATTGATAAGTACCTCATAGATCGAGGTTTCTTGAGGAGTCCTTCTGACTCGAATCCATACTCAAGACAACTAGAGATGGCATCATCCTTCTAGTTAAATATGTTAACGATTTGATGATCACTAACATTTTGAAATCTTCAATTCAAGGTATCAAATAGAATTTATGCTAGTCTTTTCACACAACCAACCTTGGTCGTCTCCACTATTTTCTAGATGTTTAGGTTTGTCAACAGTCTCGTGACATCTTCATCTCTCAGTCTAAGCATGCACAAGCTCTACTAAACAAATTCATAATGCAAATCTGCAAAACTGCATCTACACCTACACCTATGGAGTTTGGCCTACGGTTGTCAGCCAAATTTTGGTTCTCCAATAGAGAATGAATTCACATTTAGGCAACTAGTGGTCAATTTAATCTATCTCAATGCCACTAGACTTGATCTTAATTTTTCTATAGGTTACATATCCCACATTATGATAGCTCCTACTTCAGAGCATCAGGGTACAGGGAAGTGCATCCTGGACTATGTCAAGGGCACTTCAAACTTTGGTATTCTCTATGCATGAACCAAATATGCCATACTCGTTAGTTACACAAAATTCATATTAGGAAGGATCTTTTGATTACAGCGAGTCCACTTCCAGTTATGTTTTCAGTTTGACCACAAGTGCTATCACTTGGACTAGTAAGAAGCAACAGATTGTCTCTCTTTCCTCGATGGAAGATGAATATCAGGCAACAGTCAAAACAGATTGTAAGGTAGTTTGTCTTCGAAGGATGCTTTCAAACATCCATATGTCTCAAGCAGGCCTTTCCCCTTCTTTTCCGACAACCAAGGGGAACTCAAGCTTGCCAAAAATTTAGTCTTCCATAAGAAAATGAAGCATATTGACCTTCACTATCAATTCATCTGTAAGCTTGTTGAAGTTGGATCTGTGGATTTGTAGTATGTTCCCACAACGGACCAGACTACAAATATTCTCAGCAGATTCCTACTTCTAGATAATTTTGTTAAGTTCAGGGGGCTCCTTGGTGCTGTAGACAAATTGACCATTAAGGGAGGGTATTTAAAAAAATCTCCATAGATATTTCCTATTTTTGTTTAATGGTCAATACTATAAATCTTGCGCATATTAGAGTGTTTATAATTCTTACGATTTCCTTGTAAACTATAAATGTACATTTGTTAGTTAATTATTTCATTTGAATATTTTACCCGTTACCTGTGTAATAGGTCAAAGGATCAAGAAATGGAATAAGAATTCTGAGTCTGAGTTTAATTTAGAAAGAGGCAAGGATTTGTTTAGGGAAAAACATCTCATTTATGAAATATGATCACCCTAGTAAGAGCCGTGACTATTCATATTCTTTGACGGCTATAAAGGAAGAACTTCATTTAGTGAAATACGATAGTAAAGAACAGTTCAGATATACAAGTCCAAAATCAGTAATCAGCAGACTGGTAATCAATCAATTTATCAATCAGTTTTGGAATAAATATTATGACTGTTTCCTGTTGAACTACAGTAAACCCTCCAAGGTGAATTAAGAGTTCTATGGATGAAACCACTTAAATTATATTCGTAACTTACAAAACCCTTTATTGTCCATTCCTGAGTTAGGGATGACAACCCCTGATTCAGGTAGATTTGAAAGTACTTTCAGAGTAGACATGCATGAGGATTTGTCATAGTTTGAAGGAGAATTATAGTAGATAATCAAGATGTTGTTTACTTTCAGAATTATGTCATAAATTATGAATCTGAATATTATAATAAAATTCATAATTTTAGAAAAGCCATGAGAAAGGATTGTTGCTTTAGGGCAATAATTAGAAATGTTTTTAAAAGGGGCATTACAAAAGGGATGTGACCTATTTAACTTGTAGTGCCTGCCCCTAAGTCGCATTTCTGTCATCATTGCCAAACTCTTTTAGGCCAATTTATGTTTGATGATTAGTATTATTATTTTAGAGATTATCAGATGTTGTTTTACACTCAGTTTATTATATGATGAGATTACTTGGTACTCTATATATTTCATGCATGTATGATGATTATTCAATGTTTTCAGTTATCGATGATGATTAGTTAGATGGTTTATTATTACACGTGCTTTCTTATGGATACTTACCCCATACTGCATGTGTATGGTGTGCGTGTTTGTTTTATTTATGTATGGTGTTTCTGATGTCGTTAAGGAAGGGAGTCGTAGTCACCTGCTAGTTGGGATCTACACGATGCACCACTTTCTGCCATTGTCTATTTAGCTTAGAATATTGTGTTTGTACATGCGTGGATTTTATGCAGGTTGCAGGTACCGGGTATCGACTTCCCTGAATTGCCAGGATGAGCGTACCCTATCGCATTGTCTTAATGGTAAGAGAGGGGAGATAAACTCTTAAGTCCAAATCCTTAACCCTTTAGCCAATTGTCCTAATTGATAATTAGGACAAGCATCTGAGTTAAGTACCCTCCGAATGCATCAAATGATGTAATTTCGGGATTATAACCCTTTTTGTTTTGATTTAGTATGTGTTTTTCTATGTAGGGTTTTCATATGTTGTTTATGAGTCCTTGATGTATTTTCTATTAATTAAATCTAATTAAAAAGATTAATTAATGATTTAATTCAATAGAGAATTATTATGATATCTTTAATATTTAATTAATTGAGAAATTAATTAAATAAAAGAATTAAATTTAAAGGTTAAAGTTCAAAGATAAATTTAGAACAGGATAATATTTATTTAATTTAATAATAATATATTTGGAGTTCATTTTTTAATAAAAGCTAAATATTATTGTTATTTAAATTAATTAAATATGTTATCAATTAAGTTCTAAAATAAATTAAAAGTTGAAAGATATTAAATTATTAAGAATTCTAGATCGCATGATCTAAGCATGAGTTTAAATATGAGAATTAAATTAAAAGATTAAATTATAGAAATTAATAATGTTATTTTAATTTCTTAAAAGTGCACATAAGATTAAAGTAATAAATTAATTTGAAATAGAAGTCAAGTGGAATATTAAATAAAGTTATTTAATAATTCAACTTAATGTGCATGAAAGTTGAATGCAAAATAAAATAAAAGATAATAAAGGTTAATTTGGAGTTAACTAAGTTGTGCAAAGAGTCTTCTCGGGTAAACGCACAATTAGTGCCCCGATTTGAGGAGAAATTGCTTATCACAACTTTGGGGGTTCATTTTTGAGGGAGACGAATTTGGACGGGAATTTTGGGGAGACAACTTTTGAAAGCGAATTTCAGAAGGCTGATATCAAGAAAGTTTTCCAGAGGAAGGTTATTGAGAGGAGCGAATTCTCTTACAATTCCTGGAGATTGCATAATAGCATCAGGATCAGGTAGGGTCTTGTGTTTTCTTGATTATCCATTAAATACGCAATTATCCTTTCCTGTCTTCTTTGTGTCTGGGGTTTGTAAATCCGAATTCTCTGTGATGAAAGTTTTAACTTTTCAATATTGTGAGTTTATTAATTGCTCTTCAATAATTTCTATATCCATGGAGATTGGAAGAGTTATTAGAACCCTTGTTTTCTAGATTAAAAAATTAAGATTTAATTTGGTAAGGGTTTTGATTTGAAATTGAAAATTCTAATATATATATATATATATATATATATATATATATATATATATATATATATATATATATATATATATATATATATATATATATATATATATATATATATATATATATATATATATATATATATTTCCTTTGGAAGAAATTGTTTTAATGAAATTAAACAAAACTAATTTTAAAATAAAACTTAATTTATTTTATATATATTAAAATAGAGTTAAAAAATAATAATTTAAAAAAAATATATAATGTATTTGGAGTGGGGCGGGGCCACCACTTCCCACGCCCCACACACCCACGCTGCCGGCAGGGGGTACTACGGCAGCAGTAACACCTGCGGCCGCAGGAAATGGCAGGCTGGCGGGCCTTTAAACACGCTGATTTTTTTTTAAAAGAAAAAAAATAATAAATTTCGACTTACTTTTTATAAATCGATGTTTTTTAAAATGTTTTAAATAAAAAATTTTTTAATTAATATTATTATTATTTAATTTAAAATTTATTAAATTTTAAATTATATTGAAATTTTATTATTATTTATTAATAATTTTATAAATAAATAAATTATTAATAAATATAATATGATTCTTTATGTATCACTAATTAATCTTATTTAAAGTTTGACTTAATTAAGATTAATTAAATCAAAAATTTGTTTAAACAAGTTTAATATTATACCACTGATTTTAATGGAAGCGTAGATTATTATAATCAACAAGGATTATTAATAATTTAATTATTACCCTTAGATTGTTTTAGGACTTTGACTTGAAATCAATTAAGGGTAATTAGGTGTTTCATTTGGAGTTAGGAATGGGATAATTTGTAAAGGTGAACTATGGATTCTATCTGTTTAAAACAAACGTTCAACTGGAAATGGAAACCTCACATTAACTCAATAGTATATTATCAATCAAATTGAACTATAAAAATTTTTACTTGAATATAAACACCGAAAACTGAAACATAAACCTTACCTTAACTCAATAATATACTTTCAAATCCAATCTCTGAGACTTTGATGTTGTCCTTGTGCTTTGAGTGTTTTGGGGTTGTTCTAGTATTGACCAGTTTAGGTTGTTACTAGAGGCTCGGGGTTGTGAATGTGATGTCATGATGATTTGGTTTCGATCTTTCTTAACCTGACCATGGTAATGTGATGAAGTGCTCTATGACATGATTGTGTTTACTATTTGTTATTGCTTTCCAGTTTCCTTGTGTGAAGCTGAGATGTATGTATTTGAGATACCTGACTTAACCATTTTCGAGTCTCGATCAGTTATATTGATAACCATTTTTTAGTCTCGATCAGTTATACTTGGATTGCTTTTCGGTCACTTGAGAGGACTGAAGTGTTTGTTATGTTCTTGATGATGCCATGTTTTGACTTGACCATTTTGGAGTCTTTGATCAGTATTGTAATTTACTATTGGGATACTTTCTGGTTGCTCATTGGAGAACCATTGGATTTTGTGACTTATCATTGATGCCTTCAGTTGCTGATAGAGAACTGTCGTGATCATATGATTACTATTTGATATTATCGGTTGCTCATGAAGAAATGATGTAATTTTGTGGCTTATCTTTTATGATATTTTTCAATTGCTTGTATAGGACTGAGGTGATTTTATTATGATTCTTGATTTTTAATTTCATGAGCCTAGGGTAGGTTATCTATGTGTAGTGTCGGGAAGTGGCTTGCAATGAGGATCGGGGCCCTAAGAGGCTGCCTGGAGTAACCCATTGTAAGTTGATTTAATAAGTGAAAACATTTACACTAAATGGGAGAAAATGAACCTAACAAGATAATTGTATGTTCTCTCCCATGCCTTGAGTGCTAGTACAGACTAGGATGGGGTGGAGAGAGCGCTTGGTTACGACCTTGCACTCCATAGTATGCCTCGTCAGTACGAGAGGATACTAGTGGCCGCAGGGATCAATAGGGACCCGAGATTCCTAAGGGATTTCTCGGGTAACTTCTACGTGACTTTTGCGATGACACTTTTCCGCTTGCATATTAGGTTTCCTACGTGTCTTGTGGTACCTCTGGGATTTAGATGTCGATCTTTTTAGGAACCCTTGAGTTAGCATACTTATAGGATTTCCTGGACTTAGAGAGTATTTATGATTATAGGTTTTGTTATCCTATTTGGGACTTGTGACTATCTCCTTAGCGCGGTGAGAGTGGACCATTTAGGTTCCATGCGGTCGGGTGGTAGTGCTTTTACTCTTACCATTGAGATCCGTTCCGTGGTCACTGTGGCTGGAGTTTTCGTGATTGGCATTTACCTTCACTATGTTCTTGGATTATTATGATGGATGGTTAGATTTTATGATAGATGTTTTATCATTATGGATGTATCATGTATGGTGAATAGTTTCATATATTTTTACTATACTTTGTATCATGGATTTGAGGATGTTGTATCTTTATCTTTACATATGTATATTCTTTTAAGCCTTTCATACCCTGTGACTTGTACAGTGGATGATTGAGCATTCCGAATTAATTTGCCAAGAGGCATTCGGAACAAATGTATATTATGGACATTGGACTTTCTGATTATTCTTTCATATGTATATGATAGTTGTTAGACTTAGAATTAATTAAATTTTAAACGTGACTCAACGTCTTGGGATCTTTAAGAAATGTAACTTACAATGTATGTTTGTCGATGATTACATGTTATTGCTTCCGCTACTATGTGTTTGATGTGTATGTTATACTTTCTTACTTTAAAACAAAAAAATGTTTAGCAAACTTAGTGAAACTTTAGGTTAATTCTTTTGGATCCCTTGGTGGGGCGTTACATAACTCACCTTTTTACCAGCATAATATGTTGAAACACAAAGGTTGGCGTATAGATTATAACTTGTATAATGTATATGGTGTATACGATAGGAAACATAATCCAAGTATGCAAAGGAATATAGGTCACTCTTGCCACCTTGGAATTGAACTACAATTATGAAATAAGCATTGCTATATAAAGTTGTATCTTGCAGTCTTTTTCAACCATGAGCGACAATAGAACCTCTGTTCATCCATTAGAATAAAGTTATAAACTCTTACAGATAGAATGAAATATATGCAAAAATTAAAAGTTTTAAGGAAGCAAAATCTTAAGTTACCAATTTGAATTCAGATGTGGATGCAGGTATGAGAACCCGGTATATGGGTACATGAGATTTTTTTAGGGGGTTTTGGGTGTGTTTGGGTTTATAATGCAAGAAATATACAGAATTTAATCATTTGATATTACAATACTTCATTATTGAATATTGATCAATGCCAAATGCCTAAGATAAATATTAAATGTCAATTGATAGTTCACAAATATTCAAATAGGCCATTTCATATATGTCTATGTTCATGATTCCAATGGAAATCAAAAAAGTCACATTTAAAAGTTGTCATCAAAAAAACTGTGTTGGGCATCCAAGTGCATCTGGATGCTCACAGGTAGCATTTTTTCTGCCTGTGGATGCATCCGGATCCACAACCAGATGTACCCACAGAGAAAAAGCTATCCCAGGGCGCATCCAAATGCACTCGCACCAGCATCCGAATTCATACACACCAGCACCCAGACTCATGTGCAGGGTACACACACTCGATAACTAAGAGCAAAATAGTTAGAAAAAGGAATTAAGATGCTCTAAATTTGTGCAGATTACATGATTCAAATTTATATACATTTTTTTAAATGCAATAGCGAAAGCATCTACTAAAAGCAAAGAAAACTCCTCAAGAGGACATTTACCAAACCCAAGTTGATCCTTGTATGAAGAGAAATATTCTCTGTCTTCTTTTAGTGTAATATCTTTAACTAGGGCATCATATGCCTTCCTATCTGTCATTTCTTGGAGCCTTTTAAGGCGCTCTTTCAGCTCTTTACTCTGTAAAATTATATATTTATGAAACTTGTCAGCAGCTATACTGCATACATGGATCAAAAACATGAAATAGCATTGGAAGTGCCAAACTATAAATGTATGTAATAATAATTAAATTCTATATAGTTTTGAGTTTTGAGTTTTAACCTTCTCCCTAGGCTTTGGCCTTGGAAGAACAAAAGCGACGCCAGCAAGCAGATTAGAAAATTTTGGTCTTTGAGATGGTTCCATTTGAGACCATATGTCTCTGAGAACTATATATGGAATTTCGTCAGAACAGATATGTTTATTTGCAGATAAGAGTATCGCAGAAGACTTCGCATTTGAAGATGATGCTGCCTCTTCCAAGAACTTCTGAATAGCAAAATTATTTTTCAGAACAAGACCATAAGGCTGGAATACCTCATCCAAATAATAGCATCACCTTCATGCAAATCATAAATGGCCCTACAAATAAATATAAGCATTAAATTTGTTAAAATCCATTCTCATAGTCAGCTGCACCAAGAAATTCATATACAAAGAAATTGTGAACATGGAAACCCCTGAAGATTATATCTTATAAGTACAATTGTATTCTGTGCATGTCTGCATAAATATAAGGGATACAAACAATGGTCAAAACAATCATGGCAAAAAAAATGTGGAAGTAGATGATAGTAAAGGGGCAATAGGACCTTTGGAGTTTAAATGTAAAATATTTATCGAAGTTGTGGAGAATACACAAATTCTGGTTTTGATGACTTAAAAATATTCAAGCAACCATAGCTTACATTCCCCCTGCTCATAGACTTCAAAATGATGCAAACCAGGTTTACGTGAAAACCTTAGGGTCCGTTTGGATCACGACTTTGAGCGGGAATTGGAATTCAGAATCCTCAAAAATTTCTAATCCACTTTTTGGGTCTGCAAAATAGGAATTGGAATTCGGGGAAATGTGGATCTGATATCCCCATTTGACCCCCAAAACAAGAATTTTGTCTCCCCTCAAAATACTTGTTATTTAGAATTCCTGTTTTAATTCCCATTTTAAATCTCATTTTTTCAAAATGAGAATTTCAACTAAAGTGAGATTTAATTGGGTTTGACATCTGGATGCCCATTTGGGAGCACTTATTTTTGCACATATTTTTGGAATTTTAATTGAGTTGTAACCAAGAGAGTGAGGCGTTTCAATAAATAATACCCTTTGCATCTACTTCGAGCACCCTTTGAACATCATTTTGTAAAAATTAGTAGGTGCCGCTTGAAGAAATTTGAAATATTATTGTAGAAATTTGTACAAATACAATTTTTTTTAATTGGGGGAAAAATTTCGGCTATTGTTGCACCTACTCATATGTTTGGATTAAATTAAATAACTAGTATCACACATATCTAATTTCTTTCGTCTTTCTTTTAACCTTTTCTTGAATTTTTATTTTGCAATGAGCATCGACATTTTCAGCATGTGTGGAGTTGGAAGCACCATGAACAGGACCTTGAACAAATTGGAGATATGAATCGTCTTTCTCACTATCACTTTTATATTCATTTTTTGAACTTTATATTCATATTTTGAACCAAACAGGCTTGGAATAACAAATTCCAAATATCAAATATTTTTGGGTTTGAACCAAACAGTCCCTAATAAATTCCAAAAACCCTAATATGGATTTCAAATTCCAAAATCCCAAATCAAGGATTTTAGATTCCAATTCCTAAATCATATTCTAGCAACCAAACGAGCCCTAAGATACTTGTGGGTCTAGGAAATTGATAGGTGCGGGTGTTGGTGCTTTTGGGTATTGCACCAATTAGCCTAGGAAGCTTGTCCAGCCACTGTGGGTGCACCCGTGATGCCTCCAAGCGCATCCAAAGAGCACCTAGGCACACCTAGAAAGAACTCGTACCAATATGACCTTTTTTAACACCCATAGTCACTTAAGTGACTTAATTTGCATGTGTCTATTTTTTTTTATTTTTATTTTTTTTAGTTCCTCTTTGCTCCTAAACCTTAAAATGGCTCTAAAAAAGGTCATTCATTGTTCATTCTTCTCATTTTGTTTGCAGTTGGGCTCTCTTCTCAATTTGTCTCCATTTTGGCATTTTGACAACAAGGTCATAACGTATGAAGACGATCATTGGTAGGTTGTCAAATAGCTTCTACAAAGGACTTCTAAGAATCTTTGATCTCATTCATGAGATCTTTTACTTATCTTTTTTGAGATGATAATGAATTTTTCAAGTTTTGGAAGAATTTGTACAAGTTTTTTTCCACTTTTTTTTATGAAATGAAGGAACAAGTTTAGCTATCTTTTTTAATATTTTTGAATCATATTTTTGCACTTGTATGTTTGATGTTCATAGTTGATTTAATTATTTCTGATTTAATTTTTTTAATTTTCTTATTAGATTCATAGTTTGTATTGTGAAAGAATGGCCACTAATGGTAGTCAAAGTTCAGCAGTAGGGCAAGACGAACAAAGTAATAACTTCAATATTGATGATGCATCTCCATTATGGAGACATACCACAAAATTATCACAAGTTTTAAGAGGCAGGTCATACATTTGGAAATGCAATGTATATCATAGTAAACCATTCAACAACTCATATTATCAGGTCAAAGCTCAATTTAAGGGCCCTACAGGTAAAGGAATAGTAATGTGCAAAGGAAGCAAAGATGGAAAAAGGATAAGCGATGCACAATTAGCAAAATTTATAAAAGAACAAGTTGTTGATCATTTAGTTCACAAAACAAAAACAAGTTTTTATCAACCTTCATCCAGAAAGAGCAAAGTGAAATAGCCCAATGATCATGTTGTATCCTCTAACGTCCATTCTTGCAAGTACCTATACAAGGAGAGGAAGAGGAAGAAGTAGAAGTTATTACCCGCAAAAGAGGTCCATTGGATCAAGCATTTAAAATGAAGGCAAGAGAGCTTGTTGAAGAAGCAATTGCATGTTGCCTTTATGCCAATGGTCTTCCTTTCAACTTCATAAGATCGCCATATTGGAAGGAAATAGTTGCAACCATCCTTAAAGCGTCGACTAATTACACTAATCCTAGGTTTAAAAAGTTGAGTGCTACTCTTTTGCAAAAAAGAAAAGATTTCTATAAACAAAGCTCTTCAACCAATTAGAAGTTCTTGAAAAACTTGGAAAACTTTCAGTATAACTATTGTGTTTGATGGATGGAAAGATACAAGAAACCAGCTATTGATTAATGTGATTGCAATGTCCCCCAAAGGGGCAATGTTTTTTAGGGCAGTAGATTGTGAAGAAGTTAAGGATATACAATTCATTTGTAGAACTCTCAATGAGGCAATAGAGATGGTGGGTAGTGAGAATGTGGTCCAAGTGGCCACAAATAATGCCAAAAATTGTAAGGGTTTAGGTGCTTTGATTGAGACTCGGTACAACCACATTTTTTGGACACCATGCATTGTACACTCTCTCAACTTGGTCATGCAACAAATTGACACCCAAATAGATTGGGTGAAGCAAATATACCAAGAGGGAGAGGAGATACAAATGTTTGAGACAAACCACCACATGTCACAATCCATGTTCAACTCATTCTCCAAGTTGGAGTTGTTGAAGGTAAATTTAAAATTGTACTTACTTAGTTTCATTTATTTATTTAATGTGAATAAGTTTTATATTCATGTTCAATTATCAAATTGTTATTGTATATAACCTTGCTTAATATTTATTGTCATATTGTATACTTGCTTAGTTTCTGAGACCCGATTCGATCTCATATTTTTATTATGAGACGACTCCTCAAGGTGCAAAGGGCATTTAGTCAAATGGTTATTTCTAGCCAATGGGGTACATGGAAGGCTTCAAATTCAAAGAGAGACCAAAAGGTCAAGGCTTTGGTCTTGGATGACAATTGGTGGGCTCATGTGCAATTTGTATTGGATTTCACTGAGCCTATCATGACTATGCTACGCTTTGCTAATACAGATTTACCATGCTAGGGGGATGTGTACAATGCCATGGACACCATGGTAGAAAAGGTAAAGCTTTGCATACAAGCACATTATAATGACCACACAGAATGTGAAGCCTTATGTAATAAGGTAGAAGCAATCATTCATCATTATTGGGAGAAGATGACTACCCCATGACACCTCCTTGCATATGCCTTATCTCCAAGGTACTATGGCCAAGAAATACTTGTTATGCCGGATAGAATTGTACCATATGCTAATGAAGAAGCTACTACTGGGTGTTGAAATCCATTTGCAAGACTCTTTCCAAATGATGAAATGCAAAAAAAGGTGAGGCTAGAATTTGGCTTATTTGCCTCACGATCAAAACTTACTCCATATGCAATAGAGGACCAAAATGACATGGTGGTACATGTATAGTCAACCATTCAAGCATCTACAACCCCTTGCAATCAAGATCCTCTCATGGGTAATTTTTTTTATTTTCGTTTAACAATTGTATTCTACAGTTTAGTGTTTAACATTCTTTAATTTGTGTTTCCTTTGTAAGTTTTATTTTATGAACACTATCTAGGTTGCAAGTTCTTCTAGTGCTGAACGGAATTGGAGTACATACTCCTATATCCATTTAGTGAAGTGCATTCAGTTTGGTTTAAAGAAAGTTGAGGACTTGGTTTATATACATACCAACTTGTGTCTCTTGTGACGTAAGGAGGATGAATACAAGGAAGGGTCAACCAAGCTTTGGGATGTAACCCCTGAATGTGAAAACTTGGATGCAACATTGCAGGATCTTACTATGATCACAGATGATGATGTTGATAGCATCATGGCACGCGCATCTAGCACAAGTGGAACCATATTTGGCTCAAATGAACTTGTAAGTCTTGCAGCAGAAGGAGATGATGAGAATGTGAATTTTTTTGAGAATCCTTATGATTCTAAATGACTAAATTTGATAAGTGAATCTTGAGTCTTGACTCTTAATTGATCAACATTGAATCATGAACTAAGCTTTGACTTTCCAATTCAAAAATGCATCGAAATCTTGAACTTGAGTAATTTACTAATTAGTTATTTCAATTTGTATATTTGTCACTTTGTGTTTGTGAAGTTTTAACAATCAATGGTGAAGTATCATGCTATGGAATGGTTTAATTTTGTATATTTTTTGCATTTCCTTGCATATATAAATTATTGTGTGTGTGTGTGTGTGTGTGTGTGTGTGTGTGTGTGTGTATATTGTTGATTAACAGTTTGTCCCTCTTGCTAACTTGGCTTTACCTTGACTCTAGATGCCCACAATGTGAGGAAACAAAAGGATGTCACCAACAAATGGGTTAATGTATCTGTTATATCACTGCCATCTGAATTATAAGGTACAGCTCCCTTGTATGCAAAATATGCAATGAATTGTGTTTTTAATAGATCATTGGGATGGGGGTATGCTCTTAACCTAAGAGTAGAAGAGGATAAACCAGGATGCTCATAGCTACAAACACCCTAGGCAAAAATAGATTTGGGCAACCTATAACACCCAGTGGAATCGATATCATAAATTACCTTAAAGCCCTTCTAATACTACTCCTACTCTAATCTAAATGTCGATTAGTCTTGTTGCCACTAGAATTTGCACCCTCAAGATAAGCACCTAAACACTTAGAAATTCTAGTGAAACATTGGAACAATCACGAGTTTGTGGGTAAACTATGCAGGTGACTGAACCTCTGGATTCTAGGCCGGTTCCTGTATGATGTTATGATATTTCACCTATGTTATGAACTTGTGAGGGAAAGGGGAGGAGAAAGTATGAAAATGGAAACTATTTAAATTAGAAAGGTGATACACGAAAGATGATAACAAAGGATTTTATGTTCAACAACACAATGAAATGACATGCAGTTGAAAATACTACTTAGATGAAAATCTCTGCATAAAAGTGTTTCAGAAGAGGGCTTTAATGAGTAATATCAAAAAAAAAATGGACTATAATCAATATAATTTCATTAAAATGCACAACTTATGACCTATGCATAGAGGTTTTACTGACACATATAGGTGCGAAAATGAGACAAACTTTAGAGGCTCTTCATAGAACACAGAAAATTAACATCAAATCACCAGTATTGCACACAACGAGTCCCAAAATAGATTTAGCCAACTGTATTATGCCTTCAGAGGTCAAAAAACATCAATTTCAGTGATACAACTCAGAAAAATTAGTATACCAAGGACAGTAAAATGTCACAATAGTATATTCCCCTTCAGAACTGCATCCATCCATTGGTATCACAGTTTCAGAAAATTAAATAGCAACCTCCTGGTCGAAATCAAGAAAAAAGGCTACAAAAAGGGAGTCAAAACTTATCAAAAGATGACTCACAGTTTAAAAAATGTACTAAGTCATAACAGAACCTATGACTCACCTTTAACTGCCCTTAAAAGACTCAAAATGCCAACACATGGACTCAAAAAGCTAGGACAAGGTCAAAATTCGACCCACAGTGCTGGAATTACTCAAAAAGCCTTAAATTTGACCTTAAATGAAGCTACTAAGTCTTTGAAAAAAATAACCTCTAAGACTTAGACTAAAAGACATGTCACAATGACTTGTTAATCATAAGATTAACTCAGATTCCCCCTTTCTCTCCTAAATCCAAAAATGGATTTATTTAAACTAAATTTGATTTGCTCAACTTAATAACAATCAATTGATTTATAATTTTATCAATTGATCGCTATTAATTACAATTTATTTGCAAATCTGAATTAAAAATCCACACATTAAAAGTTAAATAATATAATAATATATTACTTGGCTAATAGTAATAATTTATTATACTATTTAAATTTAACATGAAGAAAATGAAATTATGTAATTCCAAAGTATTAAGAGGTAATACCGATACATCTTTTGCGGATTTGAAAAGGTACATCTTTTGCGGATTTGAAAAAGAATGAAAAAATGGTTAAATGCAAAAGTTTTAACCTAAAACAACGCAATCCCTTCTCATTTCACATTCGAAAGCTCTAGAGAGAGAGCTTGGCGACTGATAAGAGGGTTTTGAAAACCCTAGGAAAATGCCATGAAGATGTTTGGTCTGTCGCCATTGCTAGGTGCAGCTTGTTGTCGTAGCACTTAGAATCACATTGTTCTACCCATTCTGTGTCGTGACTCAGTGCTGGAAGCATGATTTTATTCTTTTGTTGTTGTTCTGGAGTCACCATGATCTCTTACGGCTGGAGGTAACGTTTTTCCATTCTTAAAAAATGTTTTGCTATTGTGTTGGAAGCACAATTCTGTTACATTTGATGGTATATTTCGAAAACGTTATGACAGATGCGTTTTAAAACTAGTGTTGGAAGCACGTTTTTTGTTTTTATCTCAATATCTGCGACACTGGATGCATGATTTTCTGAATTTACATCTCAGAATTGTTGTAGAGAGAAAAAAGATTTTCTAAGCATTTATTTTCTTTCCCTGTTGAATGTCGTTCCTCCTTGCTCACTGGTGCTGATAATAACTTTTACACATTTCTACAGTAGGTCGAAAATCTGGAAATTGAATATAAAAAACCCAAATGAGATCGTTGGGGACCACTCTTGAGTCTTGCTCCAAACTTAAAATTGGGGTTTTTCACTCAATATTTCGTATTTTTCTTAATTCAGATATTACGACCATGATGGAGCTTTCCCTCTTGCATTTTATGGAAACACATTCTGTAGAAAATTCCTTCTTGTTGAGGGTATATTAACTTTTTTGTTCTGTCTTTGTGTCATAATTTCACCTATAACTGCTCATTATGTAATTACGTGTTTTCAATTTTACCTTTTCTCGGATGGTATTCACTGCTGATTGTTTTCCATGATGGGTTTCTAACTCCAATCTTAGCAACTCGCTCAGAACCAATCAAATAGGACCTTCAAGGAATTTTTTTTATGGTGTAGGTCTTCATCACAATGCCCATATTGAGTTGCCAATAGGCCCGAATGTTCAGAATGGATGCACAGATTTTAACATATTTTAAGCTATCATTAAAAAGCATTTCACTTAATTCTCCTTATCTCTGAACATATTTGATCTGTTGATTCTGCTGTGAGTATTTGAGGAAAATGCCATAAAATATATGTACGTTAACTCAGATTCCTCTTTCCAAACAGAAATTATTTATAATTCTTGTATTGATTAAACATGCTATAATCATTTGATTCCTTTTTGTCTGATGTAGGCTTTAGAACATTCAGTAGTAACAGTGACAATGTATGTGTGCATATCTTTGTGCTTGTTACTCCCTTTTCTGTTGTGTTGGGTTTTCTGGAAGATATCATTGTCTGCAATATAGTTTCCTGTATCTGTTACATAGACACGTCAGAATTTTCTCTGCAACTGCAACTCCCTGCATTCCCTTGCATTGTATTACTTAAAGAGTCGCTTCTATTTACTTACAGCATATGCACAAACTTCATTTTGATGGAATAGATGCAATCATAAGAAATAGAATATTTTATGATGTTCGAGCACGGGCTCGTGACAGTCATAAACCATTCCTTCTTGTAATTTGCAGTTATTTCTTATGAACTGAACATGCCTATGTTTGATTATAATGAAAGGTTTCGTATCAAAATAATACGTCCCTTTGACATTATGCTTTGCGTCTTTTGTATGTATTCAGAATAGGAGAAATGTAACATGTGCAAGAATGCAGCTATAGGTAACTAGTCATTGCTTAGATCATAAAGATCTAACCCCACCTCTTTCTCTCGCAGGGGAACGACGAACCAGGAGCTTACCAGATCGAGAGTTGTACTATGGGTGACAATGCAACAACAGAACATCTAACCAATCAAAGTCTGAAAGGCAATGATTGGTTATATCTGACTTTCTCCCATATGTTTCATTTTTCTTGTTTTTAGTACATATGAAAGATAGCAACTGTATTCACGACTTGTGTGAAATACTTTGCCTTCAGCATTTCATTATTTTGTAAAATATCAATTGTATATTCAAGAAATGAATGATACAAGGACATTTATATTCTTTCAAATATCAAATGAAATGTGTTTTTATCAAAATAGAAATTTCATGTCTGAATTTTAACATGTGTTAAAATTAAGTAACAAGTCTTACTGAAATGCAATCTAGGGAAAGAGCAGAGATGCACATGACAGATGAAACGGAATCCACCATGACTGATAAACCTCCACTAAAATGGAATCTAGTAAGATATCATCAGCTTCAAATACATCTGTTCTACAATCCCATAGAGATTACTCTGAAATACATGGTCAACTCTGCCAAAGGAGACAATGAAAGACCTAGGCATGCTAGTCCTAAATAGAATCAGAACATCACATTACCTAACTGCAAACATCATAGAAATCCTTCATTCCATCTAACTCTTTGATTCTCACTCAACATCTGGAAATGCAGGGGGAAAAGTTGGACAAAATTGCCGATCCTTTCTATTAACTTAGAAAATTACATATATAGGCCCCCTCTTAGGGTTCTTGGCTAGTTACAGATTCATCAATTACATCAATAGAGCACTTGAAATGCTTAGAAATCCAACAGACATTGATTACAATTCAATACATCAAGAAAATACAGCAAAAATGATTAGAATTCCTCAAAATGGTTCATATTCTTCTCTGATCTGTAGCAGTCACATTGGCGCCAAATTCATATAATTCATATTCCAACGGTCACCACAGGTTTAAATCTCCACCATTGATCTGATATTCAACAATCATGATTAAAACATAACAAACCGTCTCATCTTTACCTTGTCATTCCTTAGATATCTTTATTTGATCCAACGATGTGATCAAAGGCTTTCGCAGCTTCACTGTGTTAACTCGGGATTACTTCTAATTACCTGCAACTTTGCGAACAAAGGCTTTCGCAGCTTCATTGTGTTAACTCAGGATTACCTCTAATCACTTGCAAATCTACGATAAGGGTTGATCTCTTAAGATCTAACGGCTGAGACTTGAAGATCTTAACTCTTTGTCCTGCTCTACAATGTGGGTCCCTATGTGTATACGTGTCAGATTCTCGTATTCCCATGTCAGTTATCCTTCATAGATCTCTAAAAAATAGGTAAGCGAGCATCGTCAATCTTTTGAAATCAGACGGCTGAATATATATCTTCTATTCATGTCGCATCTTTGCAATTGTCATTCATACGATGTCTTTTTCTGATACGATGATGCTATAGCTACTTCATTTGCAAGCTCGCAACTTAAAATGTCTTGAACATCTTCTAACAAGCAATCATGTGATCAATGACTTTTCACGGCTTCGCAACTATCATTCATTCGATATCTTCATTCAACGCGATGATGCGATGACTAGCTTTCCCAGCTTCGCAACTTGGAAACCTTTAACTGCCTATTTACATGTGTTGATGTGATCACTTCTTTTATGCTTTGTCGCTCCTTCACAACTTCTCAGACTAACCTGGCACTTAATGCTGCAACAATGCGACAACTACTTCTAGGTTGCCCCTGACTTTGTTTTCACGGCCTCGCAACTTTAAAAGTAACTGTCATTTTAGACCTAGGATGTTGCGATGACTATCTAAATTAACTGTCGATGCTTCTCGCATCTTCGCAAGATGAAATTGAACATTTGGCTAACTATGTGCGATGTTGCGCTCTTTTTAAACTTAATTGTTTAGATTACCTTTCGCAGTTTTGCACCCTTAGCTTATGATTAACCCTAACCGCATGTGATTATGTGAAAGCTTAAATCTTAAATGTTGGGCCCATCATCGCATCCTCGCAACTTGAAGGGATTTAACTGTTATATCACTTGCGATGGTGCGAGAACCTGTTTGATTCAACTATGGGTAGTATTCCACACTTTTGCAACTTGGAAACCCTAACTCGTCTTTAACCCTGCGATGATGCAATTAACATGCTTCGCATCTTTGTGACCTTGACTCTGAGTTAACGTTAACCCCCTACAACCTTGCGAACATTGATTTTTCGCCGCTTTGCCATGTCAACTCTGGGTTACCTTAAATCACTTGCGAACGTGTAGCGAGCGTTGATCTTTATGATCTACTGGTTGAGATTAGAGGACCTTAACTCTTTGTTCTGCTTTGCAATGTAGGTCCATCTGCTCCACGTGTCGAATGCTCATATTCCTGCATTGATTATCCTTCATGCATCTTCAAAAAGCAAGAAAGCGACAATCGGTGATCTGCTAAGATCTAACGACTGGGAAGATGCATCACTAATGGCCATTATAATTCCATCTTAAAATATCATTCGTCGATCTGGTCTTCATCTGACGATCCCAACTTAATCTCTGAGCCATTTGACTTGTCAACTTTGCAACGTAGACACACGGATTAAATATAAGTCATCAATTGGATTTCAAAGAGAGTCATACACCTTTGATTGGGTTATTTCACCATTTCTAAGATTTTATCTGCTTCTACATTCAATTCATCTTCTCTGATTTCTATGATGTTCCTGTGATCTCTCCCTTTAGATGTATCAAGCGCTCAATGAAGTACTTAATCATAGAGTTAGGGTTTCTGAACAACTTTCTTCTCATCTAGGAAATGCATAAACTTACCCTCCCTTCCCTAATCAACTAATATAAACGAATGCATTAGATTGCTTTTGAATGCCCACCTAGGTGTACACAAAGGAATAGATGAGAAGAGAAGTCCCTTAAAGGTAATCTAGACACAAACATGACATCACATTGACTCAATCCTATCTTAGAAGCTTGAAAAATATAGGGGACTGAAATCATGGCAACATATTTATATAGACATCCAAATGCACCCAAAATCAAAACAAAACAAAATGTGCATCCGCATATTAGAATTCCACACCCGCATCAACATCCGAACCAGCATCAGTAACTTAGGTGAAAACTTACCTCTTAGCTCAGATAGCATATACCATGATGACACAAACATAGAAAATTGTAGTGATTCAATGGTTCATAAAAGATTTAGACTGAATTGGTATGACAAACAATGCGCCTTAGATAGAAATAGTCATGAGTAGCCAAAGAGACAAGGAAGCAAAGTTGATATAAGCAATAAATATATTTCAAATGATGCCCCTTAGCACAGAATTAGTCATGAGTAGCCAACAAGACAAGGAAACAAAATTGATATAAGAAATTAATAAATCAAGATGTGAACCAGAGCCCATTAACAAAGAACGAATTTTTCAGTCGCATCAAAAAATCTTTCACTGATAGAAGACGTCAATTTCTATTTCCAGCTAACTGTCCCCATGTTTCTCACCAATTATTTCATCATATTGTCAATTTTTTCACTTATTTTTACACAATGCTATAGTGTAACTTCAAGCATAAGCAGCAATGCCCAAAAGAGAACTAGAATTGCATGCATAATTTATATGTGACCAAACAGCAAGCTTATCATAAAAAGTGAAAGTAATAACTAGATAAAATAAGCTATTACCAACGCCTTTTTTGCCTTGAAAAAACAACAGAAGAACAAATTCCTGCCCATTGGTCAACTTGAAAAATATATTGCAAATAACATTGAATTTCTGGTTTAAAATGTGTAATTTGTAACATCAATGTTCTAGATCAAAATAAGAGGGCTTTGAGGGTTTAAATGTTACATCCCAAATTTTTTCCCTAAATTTTAAATTGAACTTAGCTGTTGATTTAACGAATCATTATCATGTGAAGTGAGTTAGTTAATTATAGCCGTTGTATCAATTTATTTCTTCCTAATCATGTGAAGTGAGTTAGTTAATTATAACCGTTGTATCAATTTATTTCTTCTGATCATGTGAAGTGAGTTAGTTAATTATAGCCGTTGTATCAATTTATTTCTTTTGATCATGTGAAGTGAGTTAGTTAATTATAGTTGTTGTATCAATTTATTTCTGCTGATCATGTGAAGCGAGTTAGTTAATTATAGTCATTGTATCAATTTATTTCTTCCTGATCATGTGAAGTGAGTTAGTTAATTATAGTCGTTGTATCAATTTATTTCTTCCTGATCATGTGAAGTGAGTTAGTTAATTATAGCCGTTGTATCAATTTATTTCTTACTGATCATGTGAAGTGAGTTAGTTAATTATAGCCGTTGTATCAATTTATTTCTTCCTGATCATCCTAATTATAGCCGTTGTATCAATTTATTTCTTCCTGATCATGTAAAATGAGTTAGTTGAAATATATATGTTGTATTAACTGATAATGAGATATTTTCATGAACATGTGAAATGAGTTAGTTATTCTAACGTTGATGAAATCTCTAACGATCATTAGATTATCAACAATGGTTTTGAATTAACAATTAATAAATCTTGAATTAATGTCTTGGCGAGAATGTTGTTTTGAATGATTGCAGGAAGAAGACTGAAGAGAGGGGAAGCATTGCTAAATGGGATTATCGGAAGGGGATGGTCGAATAGTCCATTCATCTGAATCGTCAGGTTTGACCTAAGACCACTCTAGCAAGGATACTAGGTTTGATAACATGTTGCATTATGGAACCGCATGAGCTATTAAAATAACAATATAATAATCAATTAAAAATCAAAACTATAATTCATACCTTTGAAGGAATTATTAATAAATTCATCATTTTATTATTATTATTCATACTTAAATACAAACATATGTACATAAAAATAAGGTGACACCAATAAATTATAAGCTACAATCTAATGATGCCACTTTACCAATACATACACATGAACGTATTTAAAAAAGAACAATAATAATAAAATAATAAAACCAAACTTTTCAACTTCTTATTATTTCCCTCTATTTTCTTCCTTCTTTTAAAAAATCTGAATCGTTTTGCATTCGAAAGGTCTCTTGTAACCGATGGCAGCTGAAGAGCCAAACAAATTCTTTTATAGAGTCTCATGATCGTGTCTCAACTCGTCTTTATCTTTTTCTTCCTTCATTGCTATCGAGCTCGCTATTCTCTACCTTTACATAGAGTAAAACCCGACTGAAAATCCTTTGCATTCTGTTTTTTATCTGTATTACCTTCAATTTCCATAACCGTGGGATACAGAACAAGGAGCGGAGACCAATATTTCCAACCACAGTGAATCCGAATCAAAACAAAAGTGTCACGTAAGGCTACCAATCTATGTTCCTTATTTTCTTTATAATCTCTCTTAGTTCCAAGTCGGTCGTGAATCAAGTTCAGACCAAGTTCAGATGCCGTCTTGTAAATTGCACCAGTCATATAACCCTTTGTACATAAATTTCATAATACTGATGTCTATTACAGACTGAACCTAGGGAACTGCAATTAGATTTTATAACATGGAAACTATCAATTATATCAATGATGTTATACATTCATGTTAGTGAATCATTCATGTATGAATACTTATCTCAGCTCAGAATTTATTCCTTTCATTTATATCACATGGAAATGAAATAATATCATGGAAATCCAACACCAAGGAATTCACCGGCAATAATGCCAATATAGGTGAAGAGGTGTGAATCAAATATAGCGGATATAACTCGTGTGCACCTAGAGATCACCGGCATGGTAGCCTAAGAAGGTGAGGAGGTGTAGAGAGTCTGCATATAAAAGAATGGAATCAATACAAAGGAATAATAATAAACAAAACTGCAATAGCTCATGCATGTTCCAGTTATGTAATATATGTTGTCAAGTCGAGTGGTGGAGATCAGGTTTGTAAACCCAACTTGAAATCTTTGGCTAGGGTAGAAATTAGGCAGATGTGTCGAACATGTGATCTTTGTTAATTGTCTAGACGCTTCAATTATTTTGGAGAATAACTATTGGGACTTCAACCGACTTGATTACTCAGATGGTTGGGCTTATGAACATCCCAAGCCCGATCCTGAGGTAGGGAGGGTCATTCTATTAATTCAAAATGTGTGGGAATAAGTAATGGTCCGCGGTTGGGAGGTTAAGCCTATGTCAATGCTTTCTCCTCTCACCAAGGCCGAGCCTTGGACAACAAGTTAAAGAGATTCTTTTTTATTACTATATGTTCTTTTCACTTTTTACCTCTGTAAAATAGATAGATAATTTCATTTCAAGATAGAGAAAACTTTTACTTTTATGTTGAATAAGCATTTCAATTGATATAATTAGTCGTTACTTTATTTTTAGTTGAACAATTAGAGATAGTTAAATTGTTAGCAATACATAAATATCTCTTTTTGTTTCTCGTGAATTCAAATGAATATATAAGATGGATTTTAAAGAGTTTCTTTCAGTTATAATTTGGTAGAAATCATTGTCATGTGAAATGAAAACAGTTACTTGTGAAATTAGATTAATTTGAGATTAAAATTTGGTTATGAAAATTCGTATGTTACATTAAACTTGAGTTGTTTCTAAGGGCTTTGACAGTTTTGAAGATTGGGAAGTTAGGTGAGGGGCCCCTGCAAAATCTTCCATCCATTGACAAAGACACTAGAAAAGGGCAAAACTCAGATTTCGTGGGCTAGGTCTACTGATTCATATCTTGTTTTCCTCTCCATACAATATTGATTCTTTCCTTTCAAAGAAATATTCTCCTTAAAAATGTCCATAAGCTACTACGTGGCAGATGAAATCAAAGGGATATAGAGGAGTTAAATATCCTACAAACCTCATGAATGGTTGATGCTCTCATGGTGGAGATCCCTGATGACCTAACAAGTGATGCAATAGCTGAATTGTGTGTTACATCCCAATTTTAATGCTCCTTTATAGTGTTTGTTAAAATTTCAAAAATTCATCGAGGACGATGAATCACAAGGGGGAGGGTATGTTACATCCCAATTTTGGCTCCATTTGAAATGTTTATATAGCCGTTGAGGTTTCATGTGAAGTTAGTTGACAGGTAAAATTAGTTACGATCATGTGAAATGGTAAGATGGTTAATCGTTATAATCTCATATGAAGTTGGCATGTTGGTTAACCGTTATGATGATATTTTAATGTTATCTTGGAAAGTTTGTTACTCATCATGAACTCATGGGAAGTGAAATGGCAGTAAGTCGTTGTGATAGTTTATGATTAATAACTTGTTGTGGTAATTGTTATTATATTGAGGAATATGATATAATTGTGGAGAAATTCCTTGCAGAAGCACGTCAAGGGGTGGAAGCATTGTCAGAAAAGAATTGCGCACAGGGGCACCGCCATCACTGGGCAAATAGGTACAAGTCTTGAACCACCATGGCTAAGGGTAAAGAACTAGGCAAGCAAGGGTGTACATTGGACAATACCATGAGCTACGTGGTCAATTTTTATAACAAGAGAAATATTAAACATTTAATATCATGAAAAGAACTATTACCTCTCTTATTTTGAGACCAAGGAAGTGATTAACATTATAAATTCGCACATATATATAACTATATGATGTCACCATGATATTCTGATGATATCTATGAATTTATATATATATATATATATATATATATATATATATATATATATATATATATATATATATATATATATATATATATATATGCACGTGCATATATGGAAAGAACATTATGTTAGAAATAAATTATACGTACTCTCTAAATCCCACACATATATAGATATATGTACATATATAGGTATAATTATAGATATATCACAATAGCATGATGACTTTATATATATATATATATATATATATATATATATATATATATATATATATATATATATATATATATATATATATATATATATATATATATATATATGCCTTTTTGTTTTTACCATGGAAATATAATCTTTATAACTCCACATAGATGAGCGATGGCCACCTCCATAACGGCACCATCTTTTTTTTTTTTTTTTTAAACTTTCAAATTTGCGAAGCCATCTTGTAAGTGCACACAGGAGACCATATAATATCCCGCAACTGTTGAAGGAGGGGCATTCAAATCAAACACAATCGCCCTAATATGAGCACATTTCCTGAACTGCGAGCTTGGAAAGTTTCTTCCTCTTTCTATTGACATCTTGGTCTATCTATTTTGTCACATGAGTGGAGACTTACTGTGAAATCGATAGCCACCAAACAACCGCGAGCTTGGAAAGTTTCTTCCTCTTTCTATCAGCATCTTGGTCTGTCTATTTTGTCACATAGGTGGAGACTTACTGCGAAATCAATAGCCACCAAACCGACTGGTATTATTACAAGCTATGGATCATTCACGATCTATTCTTCTTTCTATTCCATGTTCTTATCAATGCAATTAAGTATCTGTTCTATCGAGTATGAAGATAGTCATGTTGAAGTTGCAGATACAAATGAAATACAATCATATTTCAGTATAAAAATAACTCAAATATGTTTCCAGCTCTATTACTCTGTTTATGTCTAAATCTCAGCTCTCTATATGCTGATCGCATAACCATAGGGACGACTTATAAGTCGCCTTAAAACATATTCGTGGCTATATTATGCATGAGCATTCTTGTATAGAATCTGAATCCAAAGTTATGACATTCTGACTTACTCACTGGTATTTGTTGTATAACAGCTGTAGTAAGAATCATAAAGGTATTCAAGGAAACCATATGTCAAAGATCTCATTATTAATAGCAGTCTCCTGGGATGCACCCAAGGCTAGTGAAGTTTTGTGAATGGGTGAAGAGGAGAGGAATCCTGCAAGGGAAAAACAAACTATGATCAAATTCTCAACTACATGAACATCTTAAAAAGAAATTGTTAAAATCCAAAACAGCTCATGATTGTCCAAATGTACTCAGTTGTCAAGTTGAGTGGCAGAATTAACTACCAGGATGCTCGATAGTTGGACAAGGTGTTCCATGTCTATTCCAAGGAGGAAGGGCCTTTCTTGGATGAGATTGTGTGGGGATAATTAAGGGCCCGCGGTTGGGAGGTTAAGCCCCTGACAATGTTTCCCTTCTCCACCAAATGCCAAGACATGCACAAGACAAAGATAAGTTATGCATTCAACATCTATCGGTAACAAGTATCTTACTCTTATGATATTTGAAATTGCAAGTTGAAGATATGATAGATTGATCTATATTGTTGAATCAGTTAATCCCTTCAATGAAATCAACTTTCTCATCAATATAAATGGTAAGCAGTAAAATCAGTTGATTTTCTAGTTGAACATGAAATATATTTGTATGCATGAGATAGATTTATCTAGCAGTTGTCATTTATGTCTTTCACTTTTGTGAATAATGAATATGAACATATCTTCTAACTATATGTTATTGTCATAGTTAACAATAGAAAGAAAGGGGATGATACAATGGTATTTGATGCCCTAAATGTTATTTGTCTTTACGATATAGTGGTATAACTACTCGTGCCCTAAGTGGTATATGTGGATTAACCTGGGTTTTGCAGATGTTGGCCTAAGCGGATTCTAGTTTCGAAATTTAGGGTATGTAAAACTTAAATTCTTTATTTAGATTTATTGATGATGCTATCAATTGTTAGTTAAAAGAATTCATTTAAATTGTTGTAACCATTAATCTCATTCACATGAACATAGCTATTATAACTGCCTTCTCATGGAAATGAAGTAGTAACTGCATTTTTATGATACGGTAATTGTTAGTTAAGACCTGGAAAAAGGGGATGTTACACCGTGGCTAACATTGGAGGGTAAATTTCTTTACTTTCAGGCCTAATGTTGATCAAAGTATGAGTTTGGCTGACTTGGAGTGGAAGTTGAAAGGGTGGCATTAAAATTAGCAAAATGACCAATTGCCTATTTCTTGTTAGTTTTGTATAGTAAAGGTGTTTATGGGAGGTTCTTAGACTATTGGTAGTAATTTTAGGAATTTCGTACCTAAGCATGGATTGACCCATCTACGAATTTGGGTTTAGCTGCTTTGACCTAGAACTGCCTCCCTAGCCTGCCATTGGAATTTTGGCACCTTGGCATTTTTAAGATGATTGCTAATTCTTTTGGTCATCTTTCGGCGGTCAATAAAGTGACTTAGTAGAAGTCCCATTTGACTTTTGCAAGATTATGTGTTAATGTTGTTGTTAATTTGATTCTCCCTATAAGTGTAACACATGTTAATTTGATTCTCCCTATAAGTGTAACTCAAATTAAACTATGGATCATAGAATCAATCCATTGAATATTAGAATGATGTTGCATTCCGTCAAACATACGGAAGGTTTGGGCATCTTAGTAGTTATTTTATGAAGCACCCTATAAGAAAAATCAAACAATGAAGGAAATCAATCCAAATGGTGATCCTTTGTTGGGCACTGGATAGATGGTGTACAAACATCACATTGAATCAAAGACCCACATGAAGGTCAATAAATGAAAACTTATTATCTTTATACTAATAAGGTCTAAAAGCACCACGCTTGATGTAATAAGGCCATCAAGAGCCAATTAAGTCCAATTATGGAATCATTAGTCCCATGGGTCCTGAAAGTTGCCACAAGCATATGAGATGTTACAATATGTCAAATGATCAATATTGAAAATGCAAAGGTGGAAATGAGCATTTTGGATCATATTTGATGTTGAGACATGCAATGAATCCTTTTAGAGTCCTTAGATTGACAAAATAATCAAAAAAATGGAAAAGATGCAAAACTACATAAAAAGATGTCAAGCAACTTTTCAAAGTTGCTTGACAACTTTGTACGTCAATCCATTTTTGCGTAGTTAGAGGGGAGTTAGTCGGTTGGGAAGTGTCTAATAACTACAACTATGGTGCAAATGCTTCAAATTGTAATGAAATGGGCGATGTTCAAGAATTTGGGCAATACAGATCAAAGGTTCTCTGGAATTACCCACGGTTTTCCTGTTCAACAGTCTGATCACAGTCCATCCTCAGGGTATAGACTCATTGCTATGATCTCATAATTGTTTCACATTAATAAGGCATTAATACATCTCCATTTTGACATTTCTGTCATTCCAGTCCCTGTAATAAGGAGAATATTTAATTTTTGTTCAGACTGGTTATAATCCTTGCTAGTGTTTCCAGTCTGCACAAGAAAATGTAGAACTCGCATATGTTTTGTCTAATAAATCTCCAACTTGGGAGGAAGGGAGTAGAAACAATGTATTTTGATTTCTTCAATTTATCAGAGAACCATGCAAAAGCTCTCACCTGGAACTGACACGGATAACACTAAATCTGTTGACTCAGAACTGTGCGGTACAGGGAACATCACCCTTGAAGATACTTCTCCTACTCTGATGTGTTTGGAGGGCCAATGAGGCTATGGTGATTGACATCCTAATGAGTGGGTGGCCAAGGACCCAAAAACAAGAGTCTCAAAGATAACTGTCACAGAGAACTGTTACTGACTGTCCTAAATGACAGTATACGTGAGTTTACATTTGGAATGCCTGTTGGTGTTGGGATGGATAATACAACAGTCTGGTTGCAATAAGTGTCCTTAAGTAGGTTGAGTATTGAAGAAAATGCTCCTTGAGGAGAGATCAATTAGTTCAAGGAAGAAAGGAAGATGTTCATTAAAGGAGTAGTGGGATTTAAGGCAGTCAATAGTATTCTAATCACATAAGGTTTTGGAAGTTGTGAAGTGTTTAAGGGAAATTGGAGAGTCTCTAGTGAGTAAGGGAGTGGATTAGGAAATTGGGACAAGAGTTTGATCATTAAGAGAGTCTAAATGTTATGATTAAAGTAAAGACGGCATAAAGGTCTTGTGATCAGTAACGGGGAAGAATGTATCAACCATGTGCTTCTGAGTCAAGGAAGATTCAGTTGGACAATGGTACTGTGGTGAATGTGCTAAGGTCTTGAAACTTTTAGGAAGATCTTGAAAGGAAAGGGGTATCCAATTGACAAATTGGGATAGTGAATCCTTGTAAGGAGGTTTGAGTGGTGGATGCTTTGCATCATAGTGGTATCAGAGCTAGGGAGTAGGTCTTATTGAAGGTTTAAGTAAAGTTAGTCAAAGTGCCTCCTAAGAATGCAGGTACTGCTAGAGAGATTCAGGAATTGAAGGAGAAGAATCCCAAATTGCAAGAGTCTTATAATGCAGTCTTGGCTAGGCTTGAAGCCTTGGAGTCAAATCAAAGAAAGGATGTTGAATTCGGAGGTGTGAGTAGTGAAGAACCAGAAGAGGAAGAAGATGAAGAATTCCAAGAAGCAGAGGAAGCATTACCAGTGGATCATGAGGAACAAAGAACAATCAAGCTTATTAAGGCAGTAAAAGGAGATAAGATAAGAGGGGACATACCAGTGTATGATGTAATTTGAAGGAGGAAGAGTTGTTGGACTGGATGGCAGCCATGGATGCCTTTTTTGAAGGTGAAGAGGTACCTGATCATCAGAAAGTCAGATTGGCAAAGACGAAGCTCAAGGGACATGCACTTCTATGGTGGGACCATGAGGAGGCTGATAGAAGGAAGAGGGCAAAAAGCAAGATCACTTCTTGGGACCGAATGGTGGCTAAATTAAAAGGTAACTTTCTTCCTAAAGATTATGAGATTCAATTGTATAAATTATTACAAGGGTTAAAACAAAAAGATCTTGATGTTAATACTTATACTGATAAATTTTATAAGTTAAGCATAAGGGCAAGGGTAGAAGAGGATGAGATTAAGCAAGTTGCAAGGTACCTAGGAGGTCTGAAGTTTAACATACAAGATCAACTTGTTGTTGCTAACCCCAAGACAATCAAAGAGTGTTAGCAATTTGCCATCAGGATAGAAGAGAAGATAAAGAGAAGATAACACAAGAATACAAGGTGAAGGCGTATTAGTTCAAGGGGAAGAGAGCCATCCTTCCCAAGACAAACTGGTGAAAGACAAGAAGTACAGGGACAAAGTTCTGATTTCCGAGGCAGAGGTCCAAGAGGAAGATTTGGTGGAGGTAGAGGCTCAGGAATCTTTATAGGGAGATGCAACAATTGTGATCAAGTTGGGCATTCATAAAATAGGCACCCTTCGAAACAAACATCCAACTCTCAAGGAGGAGAGAAGAGGACCTATTTGGTTCCAGAAGAGGATGAAGATGGAATCCATCCAGTAGGGCCAATACTGGATGGAGAAAATGTTGATGTTGAGAAGACAAGTTGTGCAACCATTCAAACAGGACTTGAGTCAAAGAAGGAATTTATTCAAAATCTTGTGTAATTGTAGGGGCAAACTTTGTAAAGTTGTTATTGATTCTGGTTCACAGGAAAATATGGCAGCTAGTAAAATGGTAGACAAGTTAAATTTGGCTAGTATACCCCATCCAAGACCCTATAAGGCATGTTGGGTTTCAGACAATCAGTCATTAGTTGCGAGGGTCCAGGCTTATGTAGATTTTCAGATTGGACAATACTGGAACAGGGTTTTTCGCATGGAGTGTTGCCATTTTCTATTAGGAAGGCATTGGCAATTTGATAGGGAAGTGTTGTTTGATGGTAAGAGAAACACCTATCTTGTTCACAAAGGTGGGGAGAAGTTTAACTTGTTCGCAGGAATCTGAGTCAGCAACTAATGAGTCAAAGGTCATCGTGTTTGGTCAGCAAGAGCCTCTCAAGAGAGAAAAAGTTCATGCCATTTCAAGGCTTGAGGAAACAACAACACCCAGATTGTTTGAAGGGGTCGTGGTAGGGACAGTCATGTGTCCTATTATGCATAAGAAGGAGAACATTCACAATGCAAATGAAAATACGATAGGTCTAAACCAAATCTGAATGATGAGCCTCCTTTGGCCAATATGGTGGTTCAAGTTCCCAAAACTAACTATGGGGGTAATGCAAAACCGGGCTCCTTTCTCTCTGCTTCTCCTTGTTTTTTGACTTCATGTGCAGGTATTTGTCCTTTTGTTGCAGGTATTCAAGGAATTCAGTGCCCAGGTATGGCTCATGGTACTCACAGGACATGAGTTCTTTTCTGGGGGAGAGTGAGGGCGCAGAGGCGCCACATTGAACCAAGGACCTACATGAAGGTCAACAAATGAAACTTTTATATCTTTATGCTAATAAGGTCTAAAAGGACCATGTTTGATGTAATAAGGCTATCAAGAGCCAACTAAGTCCAATTATGTAGTCATTAGTCCCATGGGTCCTAAAAGTTCATCAAGTGTATGAGTTGTCACAATAGGTCGAATGATCAATATTGTAAATGCAAAGGTGGAAATGGGCATTTTGGATCATGTTTAGTGTTGAAACATGTAATGTATCCTTCTACAGTCCTTAGATTGACAAAATAATCAAAAAAAATGGAAAAGTTGCAAAACTACACAAAAACCTGTCAAGCAACTTTCCAAAGTTGCTTGACAACTTTGTGCATCAATCGGTTTTTGGGTAGTTAGAGGGGAGTTGGTCGGTTGGGAAGTTTCTAATGACTACAAATATGATGTGAATGCTTCAAATTGTAATGAAATGGTCGATGTTCAAGAATTTGAGCAATACAAATCAAAGGTTCTCTAGAATTACCCCCGGTTTATTCTTAGGGTATAGACTTATTGCTATGACCTAATAATTGTTTCACATTGATAAGGCATTAATACATCTCCATTTTGGCATTTGTGTCATTCCACTACATACTGTACTAAGGAAGATATTCAATTCTTTGTTTAGACTGGTTAAAACCCTTGCTAGGGTTTCCAGTAAGCACTATAACTGTAGAACCCGGATGTATTTTGTCTAATAAACATCCAACTTGGGAGGAAGGAAGTAGAAACAATGTATTTTGATTTTTTATGTTATCAGAGAACCATGCAAAGCTCTCACATGAATCTGACACAGATAACACTAAATCGGTTGACTCAGAACGGTGCAGTACAGGGAACATCACGCTTGAAGATACTTCTCCTACTCTGATGTGTTTGGAGGGGCAATGAGGCTATGGTGATTGAGATCCCAATGACTGGGTGGCCAAGGACCCAAAGACAAGAATCTCAAAGATAACTGTCCCAAAGAACTGTTACTGATTGTCCTAAATGACAATAAATGTGATTTTACATTGGAATGCCTGTTGGTGTTGGGATGGATAAAATAGCAGCCTGGTTGCAATAATTGTCCTTAAGTAGGTTGAGTATTGAAAAAAAGGCCCCTTGGGGAGAGACCAATTAGTACAAGGAAGAAAGGAAGATGCACATTGAAGGAGTAGTGGGATTTAGGGAAGTCAATAGTATTCTGATCACATAAGGGTTTGGAAGTTGTTAAGTGTTTAAGGGAAAATGGAGAGTATCTAGTGAGTCAGGGAATGGATTAGGATGTTGGGACGAGAGTTTGATTGTTAAGAGAGTCTAAATGGTATGATTAAAGTAAAGAGAGGAAAAAGGTCTTGTGATCAGCTATGAGGAAGAATGTGTCAACGGTGTGCTTATGAGTCAAGGACGATTCAGTTGAACAAAGCTACTGTGGTAAATGTGCTAAGGTTTTAAAAGTTTTAGGAAGATCTTGAAAGGAAACGAGCATCCAATTGACAAGCTAGGATAGTGAATCCTTGTAAGGGGGTTCAAGTTGTGCATGCTTTGCATCAATAGATGCCCCTCTGTTTCCTGGGGTTAAAAAAATGCAGATATGGTAGTGGAGGAAAGGGCCAATGAGGTTCCTCATGAGATAAATAAAGCTTAGGAAGAACCAAACAATGGAGAAGTTGTTTCCAACTTTAATCGAAAAAAAATGAAGGTAAAGATCTAGCAAGCTTAGGAAAAATAAAAGGAGATGGTGATTCTGATGAAAACGAATTTGCTCTCGATTACGAATTTGTAGTGTCCCCTTTTTGGGACATTAGGAATTCCAAAGTTAAATTCATAAAATATTAAATTTGGCTTATGAGAGTTTATAGAAAATTTATAAAATGAGTCAATTTAATATCATAAAGGAGGTGAAAAAGTGACAAAAGAAGAAGAGGACAAAAGACAGAGAGGTGGAATCTAAAGAATCACAGCTTGATGCATTAATACAAGGAAAGGAGACTCATTTTCACATGATTGGTTTATGATTCCAAATTTCAGTTTCTCTCTTGGAAAGCTAATTGGAAAGCTTCAGCTTTCATCCAGCCTGAGGACGAAAACCCTCGTGCCAGTAGATCAGTGAATGCAACCCCATTGTCCGTGGAGATGTCACACCAAGTGTCTCACATGTGCTTATAGGTTCTTTCTCTGTTTCCAATCTGACTGTAAATTTGTGTTTAAGATTGGGATTTTTGAGAGCTGGTTATTGTATTGCTGATTTGTAATGCAATAACGTGTTCTGAAGAGTTTAAATGAGTTTGCTTGTCATGCTATTATAACTGTTGAATATTAGAAGACAATAGAAATTACTGAGGTTCTCTACATGCATGTGTTGCTTAATTGCTGTCAACTTTAAAAGTTTGTTGCATAAGCGATCTGGTTGTATCCTAAATCATATTTTTGAGACAAGTTTGAGAAAATATCCATTTGGGAAAATATCCATCTGGGAAATTCCAGTGGCATCAGAACAATGTATCCTGCCATGCTGGTGGGTACAAAATGCAATAAAACATCATATAGTGTTCTATCAGCCTGTGAAGTTGAGAAGGACAATATTGTGAAGTCTTGCTAGAGACAAATTTGGAGAAGTTAAAGATTTGCAGTTTAGATGTTTTTACGGGTTTTGGAAAAAAAAAAACAAATATTTCTTGATGCTTCTTTTTGGGATGAACGAAATATTATTGCCACAGTATAAAACTCTGATTTATGGGAAGATTTATTGAAGCTGCAACCTAAGGGAAGCATTTGGATAGAAACTTTCCAGAACTTGGAAACGGTTTGAATGCAGAAACAAGGACTTGATGACTCATATCGAACATACCTTGAATGCTGAAGGCTAGGAGTTTGTTATGCAGCTGTTGAAGGAATCGAATGGCTATGACGGTATAGTGACAGTAAAGGACAGCAATATCTACGAAGCATGAAGGCGGCTTAATATAATGTTTGAAAGCAAAGGTTGCAACAGAAGTTTATTTATCAAAGATGTATTAATACATCACTTCCCGTTGATATTATTGTCAGTTTAGCTGGAATGCATAAGCCGATGGAGCTGAGCAATGAAATCTTTGTTTGCGAGACTAATGTTTTAAGCCAAAATATTGGACTCGAATAAATTAAACTGACGGTGGTCCATTTTCACAATACTGTTATATCTGAGCTTTATCATGACACGTGAGCCATTACTAGAGGAGAATCGGCGATAACAGAATTTTAGTAGACACAATCCAGAAAATTTGAAATGGTTTCTAATTTGTGCAACCTGTGGAGTTGATTCATTTTGCAACTGTTTGGAGGTATCGAGATTGCAGACGAATGGAGGAACGATGAAGATGATGTTTTCCTCGACTAAGATTAGTAGTGGAGCTACGGGAGTTAAAGGAATTGAGCTAATGTGAAAGGAGTATTGGGTCGTTTGACTGTTGTTGGATGTGTTACGTTGTGAAGTTAACGCCCATGTTTGTTTGCGGAGTCAATGTGATAGCATCTCTGTGAAGATTACATTCCAGTATGACAGATTTGCAAGTGTTTTGCCAACACCGTGTATGCATTCAATTAAGTTGAAGCTGAAATATTGTGGAACAACTGTGTTTTAAAGAGAATTGAGAAACCGATGACAAGTGGAAAAGAAATATTATATTTCATGTTTTTCGTTAGAGGAACCCGGAGCTGGGAAGTTTATCGAGCAAGTTGAAATTGTGGATGTGTGGAGAATTTTGCCCAGAGTCCAGCTTGAAGCTGAGCACGTTTGGACACTAGTGCGTACCTCCAAATTTAAAGTGACTGGAAGCAACAAATCTTTCTATGATTGATTTTTCGTGTCGAATCAGCATCATTGCCGTTTTTGGCTTCATGCAATATCACTTGCGAGACAGGGGAGTCAATAACAATCTTCCATTATTATAAGTTCCCAGGAATTGCTACTAAGCATCTACCATAGCCAAACACGACATGAAGGAAAGAATTCATCGGTATGAGCTTTGAAGACGATTCGCTGCAGTGTTCATCCCAGCTTTTATGTGCGTTTCCGGTAGGTGAAGATCACAATACATTCCCTATTGTGATCTCAGCCATTGACTGTAACAAAAAAATTGAATGGCCTGGTTGTGCATATCGTGACTGGTGGAATAAGAAACTTGCATGCTATTTACATCTACGGCAGGAGATATTGGTAAACATCTTTCTACAAGGGGAATATTGCTGGAATTGGTTCAGTTCGAATAAAGAGCACAATTGGTTGTGAATTAGCTCTGCAGTGTAGATATCTTCTCACTCATTGCCATTTTAAAAAAAGAAGTAATAACAGACATTTACTTATTTCATGTGTAGGAAGTCTGACGCCTAAGACATTGAAAGTGAGGTAATTGATGCCAATGAATGAAGGATAAAACAACAATTTCCTTAAGAAAAGGTTGTCATGGCAGAAGCCAACTCAGTCTGGGCAGTTACGAATCTATGTTGAAACTGGAGCCTTTTTTCTGTTCAATAAAACCATCTGTATGTCATTTGAAAAGGAATTTTGTTGAAACGGTTTGCTATTGGCATATACTGGAAGAGCCTTAACAGCCGGCAATACTGGTGCATTTGTGAACGTTGGGTGAGGTAGGGTATTTGGTGTTGTCAAGAGCATCTGTTGGAGTGTGTAAATATATAATAATATTTTCAGGCTGTTTCCAGGATACAGAACGTCTTCTTGGTCAAAGGTACTCTTGTGGTGATCTTCAAATATACTGTTTAGCCTGCCTGAAACATATAAAGTAATATATTTTGGTGGGGCAGACATTTCACTGCATTTATAACTGCCGACTCTGAAGGAGACTAATATTTCATTGAACATTTGAATTATATGTGTAACACGAGATTATCAGGAATTCAACAGCAATGGTAATGATAATAATACTGGAATTAATAAAGTGCCTGATATTTGATTATTGCTGGATTTCTTTAGAGATGGAATTAGCATTACCGTGACAACATTGACAGAGATATTTTGATTTCTTAACTGTTTTCATTTATCTACATAATATAGTTCTCTGTTTGAAGGAAGTTTGTCATCATACATTTGAACTTGGTGGGGACTAAGCCTAAAGCCAGTGCAACACCAGTTTACAGTCACTCTACTAGGATCTTTATCTGTCCCACCAACAGAGCACACATAAGCAGATATGTTCAAGGAATTTTCAGCTAAAATAGGCAAAAATTATCAATCAAATATTGCAATAGTCTGCTACAAGCCTTACATCAAGAAAGTTGCCCTCTTGTCCTTATTGTCGTGAGAGTTGAAGTTTCAGGATTTAGTTCAGTATCTGAAGCAAATTGTGGTTGGGCATTGACTTCTCGATTGACTTCATCAGCATATTCAACTGTAGAAATTTGAATGGCAACAAAGGACATATCAAATTTGGCCAAAGTACTCTATGAGAACAGTAGTAAGCTGGGTTTGGAATTGCAAACAAACAAACATACACTCAGCACTTCGATTGAATTGGAGGGATGCTTAAGCATGGTCAAGCAATCGCCCTCTAAGTTATTGTAGATCGCTCTTGCTCCTATAGTGAGTGCTTTGAGTCCACACAAATGGCTGAAGCATTCAAACAAAAACGTAGGTTTGTTGGCTACTTCTTGCTTGATGGAGATTACAAGGATTTTAGCACCTCAAGAACCTTACAAAGAAAATGTAATGAAAAAGGTACTTATGGTTGATAGCTTTCAAAATCTTGGAGACACCGGCAGTTGCCATTTCTCAAGAAGGGTTGTCATACTAAAAGCATTTGCAGAAATCAGACTATGCAACCTTATGCTTGACATGGGATTTTATGCAAGCATAAGATTGTATGATCTAATACATACCATGTTTCAAAATCTATTAGGGACAATCAAGGAAGAACACAATGCAAATGTTATTACAGCCATGGATGACATTATGGTCATAACAATTAATGAGAGTGATGCCCATTTCCAGCCACTTCTACAAATGCTGTTAACCCTTTCCAATGGTGAACAAAAGGCATCACTAAGTGCTTATAAGCTGATCCACAAGGTGCTCAAACATTGTGATTGAAAAAATGAAAAGTAGAAGCAACTACAGGCTAAACAAGAACCCAAGGCAAGGGAATTACAGGTTGTAGAATCTCAAAAGATGAGCAAGAACCAAATGAGGAAAGAGCATATTTGCTTCACTTACAAACATTTTTGGTCACTTGGTCACATTTGTGGGGCTAACAAGCAGGAAGAGTCAGCTCAAGAAGTGCAGATAAGTGTTGAAGAGGTTAAGGACTCGTTAGTTCAACTTCAACCTAATGAAGGCCATGAGAGGGAACCCACCATGGTTAACAGTAAGGATTATTCTAGCATCCTATATGATGAGTTGGAGGTTATTGTTAACAAAGATTATGGTGATCCTAAGGCTGAAAATGAGACTCTCAATGAGAATGAATTATTTGAAAGCAATGACATGATAGTTGATGAGACGATAATCTGGAGAGGAAGGAAGATTATGAAAAGGGTTCAGTTGAAAGTGAAAATGAATCTAGTATTCAAGAACAAGCGCAAGATGATGTTACCTTAGGGGCTGATTTGAAGGACCAATCAGACAATTCATTTCTAGATGATGATTTTGGAGCGTATTATTTAAAGGATAAGCTGAAATTATCAAATGATATGATCATTGCAGCCTTACATTGAGGAAATTATGTGGGAAGTAAAAAATATTTAAAAGGAGAGGGGAATAATGAAGAGAATCAATAGTGCAAGTCATCACATTCTTAAGAGGGCATTGGAAAGAACGAAATCAGATTACTTAAAGTTGCTCAAAGATAGAGATATGGCTGTCAAACATGCTGAAGATAACAAGAGGGACATAGACGAGTTATATCTCCAGTTAAGTATGACACAATACTCATTACATTAGACTAAAAATCAGAATTATTTAATAGCTACTCGCATAGATGATGTGCACAATTATAGAGCCAAGGATATCATACACATTGTAGAAGGGATCAATAACCTTGGTGAGAACTAAGATGAACTTAGTTTCCCCACTTCACCGAATCTAGATGAGACTCATAATGATGAAGGAAGCTTCAAGGACCAGCAAGAAGTCAAACACGAGTTCTGATTTTAACAACAATTGTTATATGATCTCACCTTATCATGAGGTAGAGGATGAACCAAGTAATTTTACTTCAAAAACTATGTGTGAAGATGATTATTGTTTTGAGGAAGATGTTGATTTTAGTGATGATACTTATGGTGAAGCAGAGAGTTCAGAGTTGTCCTTGGTGTGTCCTTGGTGTGCCCTAGGGGTTTTTACAGGTTATCTAGAGACTTACCATCAAGTTCTTATGATATGGTAGCTGCCTACTTATTGATTGGTGATTTTATTTTCCTGCATACCATAGTTATCAGTGGCTGCCTTGCTTGGAGTATTACTATATTTTCATATTTGGCTTAGCCTACAAGGAATAGTGAGTTGCAAGTAGACGAGTGGGAACATCACATGTTGCTAGATTTCTTATGAGATGTTTTCCTTCCCAGTTCAACAGCTTATTGGTGACAGTAGACATTCTTGATGCTGATTCAAGTTATGGCGGTGACATCGTGAGGCATGATGAGTTGGTTCCCCTTACACATGGGTACTGTGTTTGGTTGGTTGATTCAAGAGGTCAGTGACTCGCCGATCATCTAATTCTACACCCAGGATCATGTTCACAAATTGACATGGGATCCAAGGATCGAGTTGATGGATGAGATGCATTTGGACACCTTGTTTCGCAATGTGGCAGGATGTGTTTTCAGAGCTACCTGCAGATTGATATGGGATCCTAGTGTCGGTTTATGGCTTTATGATTGCTTTAGGGAAAGCAATCTCAAGGAGGGAGAACTGTAGTGTCCCCTTTTTGGGACAGTAGGAAGTCCAAAGTTAAAGTCATAAAATATTAAATTTGGCTTATGAAAGTTTAAAGAAAATTTATAAAATGGGTCAATTTAATATTATAAAGGAGGTTAAAAGGTGACAAAAGAAGAAGAGGATGAAAGACAGAGGTGGAAACTGAAGAGTCACAACTTGATGCATTAAAAGAAGGGAGACTCATTTTCGCATGCTTGGTTTATGATTTCAAATTTCAGTTTCTCTCTTGGAGAGCTTATTGGAAAGCTTCAACTTTCATCCAACCTGAGGATGGAAACCCTCGTGTTGATAGACAGCGGATGCAACGCCACTGTCTGTGGGACGTCACATTAGGTGTCTCACGTGTGCTTACAGGTTCTTTCTCAGTTTCTAATGTGACTGAAAATCTGTGATTAAGATTGGAATTTTTGATAGCTGGTATGTATAATGCAATAATGTATCAGAAGAGTTTAAATGAGTTTGCTGGTCATGCTATTATAATTGTTGAATATTAGAAGACAACAGAAATTACTGAGGTTTTCCACATGCATGTGTTGTTTAATTGCTGGTCAAGTTTGAAAGTTTATTGCATAAGTGATTTGCTTGTATTCTCTATTGTATTTTGAGATAAGTTTGGGAAAATATCCATCTGGGATATTCCAGGAGTAGAAGATAAAAATTAAAATCTGGTTAAAATTGTCTCTCATGCTGTTATTACTAAGGCTCAAAAACAACTAAGTTTGCTGCTGGTGAGTCTCATCCAAAGGAAATGATTTCTCCAAGTCATAAACAAAATTTATTGATTCAAAATTCTCCTACTAATGTAGTTGTTGCAAAGGTGTGTGAAGAGAAGAAAATTAGAGATGAGAGCCCCTAAGTTGAAGGCTGGATTCAAAAATCTTAAAGAGAACCTTGAGGCTTGTGTTGCTTTGTTTTTCCTCTTCTCCTCCTCGAGCCAAATAGAAAAATGCCAAGGAGGCTAAGGTGCTTCAGGAGGAATGAACTCAAGTTGGTGGGAAACCAAAAAAAGAAGAAGGTAGATGTCAGAGGAGAGAGTAAACCAGATTGCACTTCTCAAAGAGAAACAAGAATTAGGGATGCAACAAAAGAAGTGGCTAGGGATTTTGGATGGTCTCTGGGAATCAAAAAATAAAAAGACATAAAACAAAGGATAAGCCTCCTCTATCAGCACTTAAAAGTTGTGCTCAACAGTAAAGATAACTGTCTACTCTTTTTAATATGAAGATTCTTTCATGGAATATTTGAGGGCTGAATAGCCTTGCTAAACAGCATATTCTGAGATGTATGCTTGTGGAACAAAAAGTGGATACTTTATTACAACAAGAAACCAACATGAAAGAAGGGACTTATGAAAATACTGTTTAAAAAAACTGGCATAATGCTGATTTTTTTGTTAGTGACAAGGAAGGTGCCTCTAGAGGTTTAGCTACTCTATGGAATTCTGCCAGACTCTCTCGTGCTGAAGCACCTATTTCTAAAAACAGCCTTATTAATATATGTGATTCGGTAACTAGTCATAAGTGGAAGTTGCTGAACAACTATGCCCCTAATTCTATGACTTCTAGAGTTGCCTTAGATAATTTGGTCTCTTTGATTCTAAATCGTTACAACGACTGCTAGATGTTGGGGGAAGATACTAGTTCTCCATTGTTTCCTTCAAAGAAATAGGGTTTTGTTAATGATTTCTCTGATAGTATGCTGGATCTTGCTGATTTAATTTTTGTTGTTGGGTTAGTTGATATTAATCTTCGAGGAACTTTCTTTACTTGGTCTAGTAGGTGAGAAGTTATCTAGGTCAACTTGGACTGCTTTCTCTTATCTAAAAATTGGCACATTTTGGCTAATCTTTCCTTGTTTGATCTCCCAAGGACTGGATCTGAACACAACCCTCTCCTTTTGAACTTCGATTTTGAAAACTTGATTGAAAATTGGGAGTACCCCTTGTGATGGAACTTCGATGTTTACGGTAGTCCACAAACTTAAGACCATAATGGACACAAGGTGAAAGGATGAAATAAAATGTCCATTAACAATATCTTTCAAAGAAAACAGATTTTTTGCTACTAAAATTAAGGAAAATCATGATAAAGTGGAAGGAGGCCAAAATGATGAGGAAATTCGTAATGAAGCCAACTTTTTGATAGAATCGTAATTACGAAGGGTTGTGAATTTTCAAATGGATTGTAATTATTAAGGGTTGTAACTTTTCAAATGGATTATGATTGTAAAGGAGAATATAAATATAATCAGCTTTCTTTAAAAGGAGGAGGAACTAAATAATCTTATATGATTGTCAGATATATTACATCTAAATGGTATATATATATATATATATATATATATATATATATATAATATTGATCATAGATCGATAACTATAAGTATTGTACTATTAATATCATTTACAATAATGAGATTGTAATATCAAGTGTAATAGAAAAATCAGAAATATATATCCACACTTCAATCCTACTACTATTTGGCTAAGAAGGGAACATTGAAGTGTTGTCAAGGAGGGGCTTGTGTAAATTCAAAGCAATGGATCTTTCTCCCAAAATAAGGTAGGGATCAGTGTTCTATAGGCCTTCATGATATGGACTTGGACCTGTAAACTTTGAGGGAATCCATTGATAGTGGTATCTAGGCAACTTGGTTAACACCAGCTGCTTTTGTCATGTGTTGGAATAGCTAATAAGGTTGGACATAATTGTTAAAGATAAATCCAAGCTAATGAATCATATCCCAATAGAGGGTAGGGGTCAGTGATACGTTAACTTTTGAGATGTGGACTTGGACTTGTAAACTTTGAGCGAGTCCATAGCTGGTTTCTAGGCCACGGAGGGGCTTGTATAAATCTAAGCTAATGAATCATATCCCAATAGAGCGTAGGGGTCAGCGATACGTAAACTTTTGAGATGCGGACTTGGACTTGTAAACTTTGAGTGAGTCCATAGCTGGTTTCTAGGCAACTTGTAACATATATACCATCCATCCATAAGCTAAATCATAATATGATTGGGTAATTGGAATTATTATTATGGACGTATTTTTAAGATTTATATACATTATGATTGACTAAATAAGTATCAATCATGACCGACCCCAAAAAGGGGACATTACAATGGTATCAGAGCGTGGTCTTGCCATCATGTAGGGTAAAAGAGGATATAGGAAAATAATTCATATGAAAGAGTAATGCGGAATGCCAATGGAAGAGGTTCAATCATAGCCATGACAACAATTGAACAATTTGGACTAAAACACATACATCTTTCAAATTAGTAGACAAAATTATCTAATTGCTTGAGGACAAGCAATTTGAGGATGGGCAAACTGTCATGACCCAATTTTAGATAGAATTTTAATATTAATTAGATAATACGATTTGATTAAATAAATAATGATAATGAAATCATATATTAAAATTGATATTAAAATATAAAAACAAGAAATTATAATAGAAATAACAAGATACATAATCTATCATCAATAAAATAATATCAAGTAAGATTTAAAATGATTAAATGATAATAATTTTACAATCAATGAATAAATAAATAAAATTAACTTCAAGAGAGAATATTGTAAAAAGTATGTTAGCTTTCTAAGAAGGATTTAATAATATATAATAATAAACATAAAATAAATAAGTAAACAAATAATATAATATAGAATAATATATTTTTAGCTAAATCTAATGAAAAGTCAAGAGATATATAACAAAGAAATGTGTCTCTTTCAAATTAATATGTAAAAGAGTGGAGAGTTCATTTGAAATGGGAAAAGATGAGAAAAAGAGAGAAGTTGAAGAAGAATTAATAGAAGAGGAAAGGAATGTGAAGAAAATAAGGAAGTGAATTTTTGAAAAGACAATAATGATGAAAAGATGTGACTTTTTGATAGGGTTGTAAGTATGAAGGGTTGTGAATTTTCGCATGGATTGTAATTATCAAGTGTTGTAACTTTTCAAATGGATTATAATTATAAAGAAGAACGTAAATACAATGAACTTTCTTCAAAAGGAGGAGAAGGAAATAAAGAATCTTATATGATTCTTAGATATATTATATCTATATGATATACATATTTATATATATGAAAATTGGTCATATATCAATAAGTATAACTATTGTATTATTAATATCACTTACAATAATGAGACTGTCGTATCAATTATAATAGCATAATCAGAAATATATATCAAAATTTCAATCCCACTACTATTTGGTAAAGAAGGCAAAACTGAAGTGTTGCCAAGGAGGGGCGTGTATCAATTCCAAGCAATGGACCTTTGGCCCAAGATAAGGTAGATGTCAGCATTCTGTAGGCCTTTGTGATATGGACATAGACCTGTAAACTTTGAGGGAATCCATTGATAGTGGTATCTAGGCAACTTGGCTAACACCCACTACTTCTATCATGAGATGGAATAACTAATAAGGTTGGACATAAGAGTTAAAGATAAGTGTAGGAGTATGGTGTTATGAAGGAGGTACTTGTATAAATCCAAGCTAATGGATCATATCCCAATAGAGGGTAGGAGTCAACGATTCATAAACCTTTGAGATGCAAACTTTACCTTGTACACATTGAGAGAGTCCATAACTGGTGTCTAGGCAACTTGGATAACATCTATACCATCCATCCATAAACCAAACAATAATATGATTGGGTAATTGAAATTATTGTTTTGAACATATTCTTAAGGCTTATATACATTATGATTGACTAAATAAGTATCAATCATAACCAACCCCAAAAAGGGGACATTACAGTGGTATCAAGGCATGATCCTACCATCTTGTATTGTAAAAGAGGATATAGGAAAATAATTCATATGAAAGACTAATGTGGAATGATAATGCGAGAGGTCCAATCATAGCCATGACAACAACAGAACAATTTGGACTACAAGACATGCATCTTACAAATTAGTAGATGAAATTATCTAATTGCTTGAGGACAAGCAAATTGAGGAAAGGTAGACTGTCATGTCCCTAATTTAAGATAGAATTTTAATAATAATTAGATAGTATAATATTATTAAATGAATAATGATAATGAAGTCATATATTAAAATTAATATTAAAATATAAAAACAAGAAATAAAAATGTAATCATAATATAAATAATAGCATACATAATCTCTCATCAATAAAATAATATCTAAAATAAGATTTAAAGCAACTAAATAATGATAAATTTACAATCAATGAATAAATAAATAAAATTAACTTCAAGAGAGAATATTGTAGAAAGTATGTTAGCTTTCTAAAAAGGATTTAATAATAAATGATATTAAACATAAAATAAATAATATAATATAGAATAACATTTTTTTACTAAATTTAATGAAAAGTCACGAGATATGTCTCTTTCAAATAAATATATAACAGAGACGAAAGTTCATTTGAATAGGGGAAGAAGAGAAAAAGAGAGGATTTAAAGAAAGATTAATATAAGAGGAAAGGAATGTGAAGAAAATAAGGAAGTGAATTTTTCAAAAGACAATAATGATGAAAGGATGTGACTTTTTGATAGGTCATAATCTAAGTCTCAAGGTTCGAATTCGAATTCGAGTTTGTCAAGCATAAAATTCAAATGCAATTCGGCAAGGTTGAAAATTCGGAAAAAAAATTGACATTAAATTTCACTTGTATAAATTTATTTATTTTTAAAAATAAGTAATATATCCACAAAGTTGTCAAAATAGTTTGACATTGCTAAATAATTAAACTAAATAACTCAATTTTCCTTTAAAATAAAACAATATTATTATAAATAACAGAATTATATAATACTATGTGACTCTGGATGGTAGATTTTCAAGGATGTTCTCACACTACTTTGTTCTTTTTAATCATTTTAGGCACGGTATTAAGGTTTCCATTTCGTTTTATCTCTTATCCTCAGGGAGAAAACTCTGGCTAACCCTCCTCTCCATGAGGGCTTAATGTAATGAGGCCCATAGAATTGTAGGGACTAAGTACGAGATTATTGTGCGTACCAATCGCCTATTCTTTTTGAATTGGAAAGATACATCCAAGGATGGATTGATCAATCAGCAAGCAGCCCACCTAGTGTCGTGCTAGGGCGGATCATTGAATTGAGTTTGGTCCCCAACCGAATAGTAGGCACTTATGAGCACATTAAAGCCCATTCCATTGGCAAATTCCCTGAGGTGAGAGAGACGGAGGATGTGGATGAGAGTGAGTCGAAGGACTCTCGGGGCCTTTTCTAACCCTGAAGACAATGAAGGCTTGCACTCGAAGGAAGAGATGGTTCCAAAAGCTAAGGGGAAGGGTAAGGGTTTTGTCCACAAAACCCCTGTGAAATCTTCGAAGAAGAATGTATTAACTGGGAAAAAGCAAAAAAAGTAAATGGAGTCCGATGAGGATTTGTATGAAGAGGAGTCTATGGAAACTAATGAGGATGTTGGTTATAGCAAGAAAAAGCAAGGTAAAGGGGTGGATAAGAAGAGGAAGGCTATGTAGACGGCTCAGACCCTTGTGCCCAAGAAACAAGCTAAGATTGTCATTTCGTCGAATGAGTCTAAGGAAGATAGGGATGAAATGGACACGGATGTTCAAGAAAACAGTACCAGCAAGAGTGCCAAGTCAACCATGAGTAAAAGTGAGATGAAAGATGGGTGAAGTTTAGTTTCCCCACTAGATTTCATTAAAGATCAGTGTGGGGATGATTCCACTCCAAAGGAGTAGGACATTGTTTTGATGCCCACACAGACTACAAATGCCAAGTCAGCTGATGAGAACCCTGCAACTTCAAGAGATAGGAAAATGGCATGGAAAACTATAAGTATGGATACGGTGAGGTTGGAGATTGTGAGGGAGAAGATAAACCTGAAGGTTGGAGAGGCTAAACTAGGTAAAGTGGAGATCCAAGCACTCATTGATCCTTCTTTGATCATTCTCAGTGACAACAATGAGGAGGATATAGATTTACTGAACAATGTTAGGAACAATCTTTTGGATAACTTAAAGTCCATCAAGTGGTTGTTTCATCAAGTCATTGACTTGAAGTATAGGATGGGGACCATGGAATGGAGAATTGGAATGGAGAATTGATGGTGAAAAGATTCAGGATGTTGATGGAGCGGGAGAAACCTCCTACGGGTTCTCTAATTGACATGGCTACTTTCTACAAGTTGGAGGCCCGGGTGCTAGAGCTGGACAATAAAGTGAATGGTATTGAGAGCACCCTCAAGAATATAGCGGATCAAAGATATAAAATCCTCAAAACCTCCAACGAGCATGTCAAAATCCTCATTAGTAAATTGGAAGATAGTCTGAGGGAAAAAGCCATTGACACTGTTGTTGAAGACCAAGGAGTTGATGTTGATAACAAGGAAGGGACAAGGAGGAGGACCAAGGCCAACACTAGGAAAATGCATATTGGGGCCTCTTTAGATATTAGCCAGATTAAAGAAGCAGTTGAGAAGATGGACTAGTTGGAGAAGCAGGCAGCTAAGCTAATCAAGAAAATGGGTTAAGTCCCATTTCTTGTCCCTCTTCCTTTTCCTTTGGTGTCTTTTTGTTTCTGCATTTTGTTAGTTTTGTTGTCCTTCTGTAGCTGGCTTTGTTCAGGTGTTGGCTCTATTTCTTTTTTATATAATGTATAACTGGACTTAATGTTATATCTTTAGTATCTTTTGTACAAGGTTTCAGGGCCCCTTTACAACCTGTTTTCCTAATCAAAAACAGTGTTATATTAGATATCATAAAATTTGGATGAAGTTCGTAAAGGGTAAAAATCATGAAATTCAAACTTTATGGATGAAATTCGGCATATCATGTGACTTAGGTCATAATTATGAAGGGTTGTGAATTTTCAAATGGATTGTAACAATGAAGGGTTGTAACTTTTCGAATGGATTATGATTATAAAGGACAACATGAATACAATGGGCTTTCTTCAAAAGGAGGAAGAAATAAAGAATCTTATATGATTCTCAGATATATTAATCTATATGATATACATATTGATGGGGAGCTTCTTCACTTAGAGCCTTTTTTGCTCTACCAAGGCTACTTCTTAGCCTTCTTAGGGTCCCTTCTCTAACCTTAACCTAGAGGACACTCTCCTAGTCCCCTTTCACCAAGAAACTCTCCAATCAATTCAAGTTTCACTCCTCTAACTCCAAACACCCTAGCTGTGCACCTTTTGGCTTAACAAACCAAAACTCCACCAAATGCCACCAATAGGTCAAAATCAAGTTTGGACCTTCCTCTTGAGGTTCTTGACACATTTCATACCAATCTGCATCATCTTGTTGAGTTTCACACACTCACAATCCAATATTGCTTTGTTTGTCCTTGTAGCCCTAAGAGCCCTTATTAGCCCTCCTAGAAACAAGGAACCTACAATAACTCACAAAATCCCTTAACAAGGCCCATTGGAGCCTTTTAGACTTTGTTTCCTATTGACCTGGGCTTGAAGATTTTCTAGGTATTAAGTCTCCATGGTGTCTGTATAGTACGATTCCAAAAAACCCCTATTTTGAGGGTTTCAAGGGCAATGACGGCAAATCAACTTACCAAATGGTTTAAACCTTGCACCAAGCCTTCTCCTTTGGTTTGTGGACACCTAACACTTTCCTCCACCATTGCCCATTCAAGATTGGCATGTGCCAATCCACTGTTCATGCTAGAACCCACTTGCAAGCATCACTGCACCTTGCCAAGCTTCTACTAGCTTGCCTAGGGCTTGCTTGCAAAACTAGAAAACAACCTTTCCCAACCTCCAAAACTGATATTTACATAATATACAGTGGCCATTACTTGATTCCTAAAGGCCATGGACTTTCAACTATGGGAAGTCAAGCTTTAGCCATGTTTGTGCTGATTGCTCAAAACTGGGCAGCAAGAATGTAAAAACTAAATAATTTTGTAAACCCAATAAAATGACAACTACTGATCAAAACAAACTTGCATGGAATCAATAAATGAACTCAAGCAACTATTCCACCAAGAACAATAGGCACACCAATCAAGCAAAACAAGAAATCCTTGCAAAACCCATTTTTCCATCAACAAATCCTTATTGTTCCATTAACTGTTCGTACATGTAATTCAACAAACCCCTTCAAATGAGTTGGATCATGCTTATATAGCCTTCAACTAACTACTCGGACCCTTGGATCGAGTTACAAACACCCATCTTGTATTTTCCTAAAAAAGTGCAAAATTTGCCATTGCAACTTTTGCAAAAATGTCAATGAGCAATTTGACAACTTTTTGCAATATGGCTTCTTGGCCTTCCAACCTGATCTAGTTTGACTTCAAACCACCTAAAATGTTCTACGAACACCTAAAGACCTTTCCAAATCATTTCTTGCCCCATTTTAAGGTATTTTTCCATATTGTGCTCTTTAGCACAATTTGAGCATTTTTAGGCTTAATAGGACCTAAATTGCTAACAACATGACTCAACCCTAACTCCTTTCTTAATCACACCTCCTAAACCTACCTTGGGACTTTACACTTAGTTCTTATTCCCTAAATGGTTGGCTAGAACATTTACAAGCCAAAATTATCTTAGGGTTTTGCCTTACCCCAAGGTGCTCCTACACCACATATATATATGAATAGTGATCATAGATCGATAAGTACAGCTATTGCATTATTAATATCATTTACAATGATGAGATTGTAATATCAATTATAATAGCAAAATCAGAAATATATCCACATTTCAATTCTAGTACTATTTGGCTAAGAAGGGAAGACTGAAGCGTTGCCAAGGATGGGCTTGTGTAAATTCCAAGCAATGGATCTTTGTCCCAAGACAAGGCAGGGATTAGCGTTCTATAGGCCTTCATGATATGGAGTTGGACCTGTAAACTTCAAGGGAATCCATTGATAGTGGTATATAGGCAACTTAGTTAATGCCCACTACGTCTATCATTAGTTGGATAACTAATAAGGTTGGACATAAGTGTTAAAGATAACTTTAGTAGCATGAGCATGGTGTTACCAACGAAGGGCTTGTATAAATCCAAGCTAGTGAATCATATTCCATTAGAGGATAGGGGCCAGTGATCCGTAAACCTTTGAGATGCAGACTTGGACCTTTGAACTTTGAAGGAGTCCATAATTGGTGTCTAGGCAACTTGGATAATATCTATACTATGCATCCATAAGCCAAATACTAATATGATTGGGTAATTGGAACTATTGATATGGACATATTCTTAATTTACATACATTACGATTGACTAAATAAGTATCAATCATGAACAACCCCAAAAGGGGACATTACAATTACCTAGACAAATATGAGCTTAGAAGGAATAACGTATGCTTCAAATGTCAAGAGCCGTGGGAAAAAGGGCACAACTGTCGTAAGATAGGGTTAGACATAAAGATATCATGCTATAGATGCAAGGAAAGATGGGAACCTAGCCATAAATGTAAAAGCCAAGCCCACCAATTAGAAGCACTTCTAAGGAAGAGAGTAAAGAAAATCCTAGCAAGAAGGCTAAGTATGATGATATCGAAGAACAAGCAACTTTGGCCACTATCACTCAAACTGCCAAACACCATCCCTTCTGCATAAAAGGCACCCTTAAGGGACCAAAAGTCATCACCTTGGTAGATAGTGGAGTTTCTCATGATTTCAAAGATAGGAAATTGGTGACAAAAACAATATTGGAGACTAAAGATTTCAAAGGCTTTACAGCAGCAACTGTGATAGAAGCCATGGTCAAATGCACAAAGATAGTTCCCCAATTAGAAGTGTGTTTGGGGAAGCACCCCATTAAGGAAGACTTTTATGTGGTACCATTAGATGTTGACAAGATATTAGGCACTCCTTGGATATATTATTTAGGATGTTTTATGCTCGATCTACCAAACTTAACAATCTATTTACAGCATGAAGGGCAAGAAGTGACATTAAAAGGGACCCAAAATATTCCCTAAGTTCGTTGCTTGCAAGAGGATGGAAAGAAGTTTTAGGAAATGTCAAGGGGAGTGAGCAGCATTCTGCATGATCCTTGAAAAGTCTGCCCCACAAGGAAGACCATTCACATTGATAAAAGACCTATCCTAAAAAGGCATAAAAAGTCTTTGATGACATACCCCCAAGGTTACCCTGCAAAAGGGGATTTGAACACATCATACAGTTGGGAAACGGAGCACAACTTGTAATTACCACTCCATATAGGCAACTGCAAAACTTTGAAGACAAGATAGGAAAAATTATAAATGAATTGCTAAAGTTGGGCCACATTCAACAGAGTTCCAACCCTTTTGTATCATCGGTTGTACTAGTTAAAAAGAAGGGTGGGACAATGAGAATGTGTATAGAGTATAGAGCCTTGAATAAAAAGATTATCAAGAATCAATATCTTATCCCTAACACGGACAAACTCATTGATGAGCTCCATGGAGCCAAGTATTTCTCAACAATCGACTTAAGGTCACAGTATGACCAAACAAGAATGAGGGAGGAATATATCCCAAAAACAACATTCAAATGCCACTATGGGCATTCAAGTTTCTAGTCTTATCCATTAGTATAACAAATGACCCCACCACATTTTAGTCCTCTATGAATCACAACTTCAAGAAGCAACTCACAAAATTTTTGTTAATATTCTTTGATAACTGTTGACACAAAAGTCTGCACCCTTGCTTGAGGTATGATCCTCAAGCGACCTTGTGTAACATGGAAACAGCCTCCAAATATGGGACTTGCGCTCTGAGGCTGAATCTTCAGAGAAGGCCGTCTTCTCCACTATCAAAGTGCACCTAAACTACTACTTGAGAGAAAAAGGGAGAAGGAGAACAAAAATTAAAATGTTGAAAGGGAAAGGTGATGCACCAAGATAGAATGTGGTTACGACTCTGCCCACAACTGCATGAAACATCAACGAAACACTCCAATATACATAACTCCCCAACCCTAATTACCCCTCATAACTCATATGCAGATCAGGAACTAGATAAAATGCTACAAGGAAGAAGCTTCAGAGGATAGCATTAACAATAAGCAAAGTAGATACAACATATAACTTGAAAAAAAAAGAAGCAACACTAACAGAAGGCAAGAAGGCATGCACAACATTAATGGTGGAAGAAGGTAAGAAATAGAGCTATTTCATTAATGGAAGGCAAGAGTTGCAGAGCATAATGCTACTGCAAAATACAAACAGAGAAGAACCCCTAAGAAATATTTACAACTGCCTTTTAAAGAGTTCAAGCATAACTTTGATTTAACTATGGAGTTCAAAGCCCAACCAAGGTGGAGTTGAGTTGCAGAGGAGAGCAATAACTGAGAATCAGAAGAAAATTTTATAAAGGAGTGCAACTCGATGCTGGAAGTGACAGGCAGGGTAAAAACAATGCATCCAGCCGTAAAAGGGATCAAATCACCAAAGATTTGATCGTTACATGCATTAAAGAGGCATGGAGGGCATTGGCATCATGGAAACCAGGCCCAAGAAGTCGTTGGGCATTGAAGAACAGGCCCTATTAACATGCCATGGCCACAAGAAGTCGGTCTACCAACAAAATGCAAGGTTGACCGTGAGGGGGAATCTGATTTCCCTGAAATTGAATGGTGGTCATCAATGAAGGTCCTCTCTTTGAAAGGGACAATCTAGATGCCGCTGGAAATCTCCCAACAAAAGATTAAGTCGCCATCGTCAATGCAGATCTTCCCCTCGAGATGGACGGCCAAGATGTGAGAGAATCTCCCTTAACGAGAGATTAAAACATAGTCGTCGATCAAGATGATCTTTATTTCCAACAAACGGCTGAGATGCAGTGAGGAGACTCTGAGATGAGCCAGATACAACAGTTCTCACACAATTTCGGGCTTCAGAGCCTTATGAAGACTCCGTAGCGTGGAGAAACACCAAAATGGTGACACGTGGTAGCGTGACACAATTCCGAGTTTCGGAGCGTTGAAGGAACAAGGCAGCGTGAGGAAACATCGAAATAGCGACATGCAGCAGCATCTCCTACCTTGCCATTTGACAGAACGGACGACGATCTTATAATCCTCCGTTGAATCTCCGTTGTCAATCTACGCAATGCATGTTGTGTTAAAAACAAGCGCCAAAGATGGGATCCTCTACCAAGAATAAACCAAGTTCACTCGATCAACGAAGAAACTGAGCTAACACAAAATATTAGCCGCCAACCTTAGTGGGTTAACCCAAAACAAGAATCCAGCCCATTGAAAGATCACTCTGATCGAATATCTATGATGGGCTGAATGGAGGCAAAAATAGCCAACAATAACATCCTCATATATAGTAAAACATGATCATCTCAAGCATATTGACGAAGTAATGGAAATTCTTGAGCAAGGATCACTTTATGGCGAAGATTTAGAGTGTGAATTTGGAATTATAGGAAATTCTATACTTAAGCCACAAGATCAGTGAACGAGCTGTGAGCGTTGATGAAAAGAAAACTAAGGCTATTAAGGAATGGCCTAAACCCAAAACCTTTAACTCAGTCAAGAGGATTTGTGGGACCATGCAATTATTACAAAAGGTGTGTGAAGGGACTCTAAAAAATGACAGCCCCCTTACAAACTTAACCAAAAAGAGAGTTATTGGATGGAATGAACAAGCTCAACGAGCCTTTGAGAACATCAAAAAGGCCATCTGTTCATGTCCTATTCTGGCCATCCCTAACTTCTCTCTTCCATTTGAACTGCAATGTGATGCATCTGGAGAAGGCATTGGTGCAGACCTCATGCAGAACAGGGACCCAATTGCTTTTGAAAGTAGAAAACACAATGCAAAGGAAAGGTCTTACTCTATCTATGCTAAAGAAATGTTGGCAATTATGCATGCCTTGGCAAAATTTAGGCAATACTTGTTAAGACAGATCACAATAGTTTGCAGTTCTTTTTAAAACAAAGGGATCTTGATGATTGTCAACAAAGCTGGGTGAGCAAATTGCAGGCTTTTAACTTTGATATAGAATATGTAAAAGGAAAGAATAATATAGTAGTTTATGTATAGTCCAAAAGGTCCCACTTGTATGTCATAACCAATATTACAGCAGACTGTCACTAATGAAGAAAATAGTTGTTTATAAACAAGAACATAAATATCGATACTCAATAAAGATACTCACTGACCTGGAAGCCTGCGATTCAAAATACTTGTCAAATGGATCAACAAGAGTATCAACCATAATTAATAAATAAAATTAATGTTAAAGCAATGTCTTGGTAGGACAGCAATTATAATCCACATCCATTATATCATGAAGAGGCACATTAGAAAACAATTTCAATTAGCACACAATGGTCAATGTCAAATGACAATTAAGTTATCGGGAAGCATGATAATATTGCTCTGATTATGCAGCAACTAGTATTGATAATGAAATTATACAATTTAAGAAGACACTTGGGTCATGTCTTTTACACGTGACTACTCATCCCATAGGTTATAAGAAGACACTCCATCATCAATTCGGGCATTGGAAGAATTGGGTAAACAGATTATAAACTACATCTAGCTATCATCAAAGGACTGAAGATTATTAAATAATAAAGATTTAAGGATATATTCAGTTCGGACTGATAGTCTGAGACGTGGTGTCAGCAAGGATTGGCGCATTAAAACTATCAACTGTTACAGTAGCCTGGTATGTTCAGTATTCTAATATTTAGGAAGTATAGTTACAAATAAATAAGGAATATAAGGTATATCAAGAAACGATTTATGGTTGAAATATATAAATATGTATGTCCATGATTGAATCCTGCTACTACTCAATACCTGAAGAGGAAGGGACTGAAGTGTTTCCAAGGAGGGGCAGTCTAAACCCAGCCAATACATTGATTCCCAAGATAAGGTAGGGATCAACATCCCTTAAACCTTGAGGGTATAGTCCTAGGATAGGATAAGGGCTTGGACCGGTAAACTTTGAGGGAGCCTATTGTGCCTCATCTCTAAGCGCTTTAGTTACATCCATATCTTCTTCCCTATCAAACTTAAGTGGTAGTAAGATCAGCATTGACATTTAAGAATTAAAATTAGTAAAAGAAGCCAAATTACTTAATATGTTTGACAAATGAACAATTTTTCCTCACCTTGAATCATGGAATAACATAGATCCGAATCATTATATCATTGTCAACTCAGCTTGGGATAATTCTGGTTATAACAGGCCTGAACCTTGTAGGGGGCATTACAGACATAGAATGCATGATAAAGGGTGGAAGTAGATAATAACAGCATGGAGAATGGGACAGTTCCAACTGAGGAATGGTGTGCAAGGTATTAATATGGAGAACGAACAGTCAAATGAAACATCACAAGGTGTTTGCTGTGGCATGTAATAAAGATATAATGAAGACAACAAGGAAAGCATAAGCATTCCTTTTGACGGATGATGATGACAAGAGGCCACAAAGATATTTGTTGAAGATTGTGAAGACATGCAGGACAGAAGTATGGTTATATGCACAGTGGGCAACAAAATGCATGAGCACCATTTCAAAGTTTCAAACTATGAAATGGGCAGCAAGGTATGAATTAAGAATGCTATGACATTGATTTACAATGACAGAAGTATATATTTGAGACAACAGTAATGAAAATCTACAGAGATAGAAGAAGAGTGATAATGAGCATGGAACAGTCATACTGGGATAACCATCTTGTGAAAGAGGCAGTCAGAGAATGCTAAGGAAATGACAACATACGGGGGTAGTTTCAAGCTTTAAAGGCTTTGACAAGAATCCACACATGATGTAAGTGCAGTGAGAAATAGGACAGAAAGAACAAAGAGGAGAGTCGAATGTCATGAAAAGGGTGTAAAGGCAGTCCATGCATGAAATAGACACAGTTTAGCAATAATTGGTGACAAGTCTAAAAGGGCAGATTATCATGGAGTAAAATGGCAGAGAAGCCAAGAAGGGAAATTTTGGAATAGGTTATGAACATTCATCAAAGCATAATGAAATGGAATTTCATCAGATATTGTAGTTATAAAGTATAAATACCTTGATAAACATGATGCATGGTGATACCATGAAAAGTAGAAACAAATGAGAGAGGTTAGGTACAAGGATATGGCAATTGTTTTTTTTAATGAAAACATAAGGATAAAGCCAAAGATGAATCACAATGGCACAGTATACCTGATGACAATGAGTTAAATGATGAATGGATAATGGAATATGAATATAACAAACTCTTACTAATGGTGGCATGTGCCATTTTCTTATCCTTAAAAATATCCCACATCCCTAGAAGGTAATTGTCATTTCAATGTTGTTTTTCACATGTTCTAAAAGCGTGGAACTGAGGCTCAAAGCAGGTTGAAAGATTTGAATGACAATTATGAGGCAGTTGTAGCAATTTGAACAACAAATAATGACATATGGGACACCTGGGAGGCATATGCCAGGCATCCAAGGGATTCCAAAGAAAGTATGCAAGTTGAGACCAAGTCAACACTTCCCTCATCTAACACCACCCAAGGAGATTTCAAGAAATCAAAACAACAGAAGCTTCTTTCTGGAACAAAGATCGAACGCAACCAGGTCAATTGAAGTCGTTAATGACCCTAACCATGCCCTATTATCGCTCATATTTGTTGAGGTTGAAGATATAGTACAGCTAGGGAGGCTTTTTTGGGAGTTCTTGCAGGTTTTTGGCCAAGACTGTAACCTGGAATAAGGTTCTTTTGATCTGATTATGCAAAGAGACTCAATTTTTCAGATTGTGCACTGCTGCAAACCTTGTGGCTGCTTCAATGTGTGCATTATATTGATTGATGAGTGTTTCTGTGAAGTCCTTTGTATTTTAAAAATTAAATTCCTTTAATATTTGTCTCTTTGGTGCCTTTAGGTAGTAAAATATACTTTTGCAGATTGTAAGTTGTGATGACTTTGTTATGGTGTAAGTTGTGAAAACTGTAAGTTTCCTTCTAAAGACTAAAAACTGTTTTGAACTCGAACCTTCTTGCAAATCCCTGATGCATTGGTGAGTGAACACATTGAAGTTGTGTAAAACAATTTTGTCTAAAGAAGCAGCAGTATGGGTATGAATTCATTTTGGTGCATTGCCCCATGGTGTAGTTTTTATTTTCAAAGTTATTTCTATTCCCTTTTCCCAGAGAGCAAAAGTTCCAGCGAGGTACTGAAGGGAACTGGCCCTCTCTGAAGGTTGACCTGTACTATCAAAGCCCACACTTTGCGAGTTAATCCAATGTTTCATTGCATGGCTGAACCAGGTTCAACAAGGGTGCATGTTCTAGTGACAACAGTGAGATGATAGGTCAAAAATTAGGAAAACATAAATTTCTACGATGATCCCTGGGTCCTCCCTCATCCCCCAGCTAAGATAGCAGACTTAGCATGATTCTCCAGCTTAAACAGGTCATTGGCAACATGTGCAACCCAGGTCATTTCCCACATTAAACAGATCAATGGAAACAGCATACATAACTACTTTAACAAGGTTCCTGACAGGGTACCAGATAGAATGTGAAAAATTCTGCCGTTACCGAATATGCCTCAACTCATTCCCGGAAAAATGAAGTAAATGGAGTTCTGTCTTCTACCACATTTCCCATTTTAATGACAAAGATAATGTTTTATGTGGATTACTAAAATAGGAGTATAATGTCATCTTTGGATATAAATAGCTCAATTGACACATGGGGCAGGTACATAAGCCAAAAGCAAATGCAAATCTTGCGGTTGGCTGCCCATCCAAATATATTTTACCGCAGGGAGCTCTCAATGTGTACACTATGGTATACATGTACGCTGTGAAATCTCTAAATATGTGATGCCCCCTACATGAAAAATTATCTGTGCAGACCATCCTACCAGGAAAAAAAATTGCATGAAGAAACAGTAAAATTCTCACCAACCAGCCTGCAAGCAGACAACAAATAACAAGCAAAGGTATATCCTTTATGAAAGCATAGCTGCTAACATAAATACAAAAATGGAAAGGCGTATTTGCAGTAAACCAAGTATGATAATTACCTTTTGTTCTCATTTAAACTGAGACAAGCCCAAATTCGGATTATGTTGTTTTCCGATAAATTAGACCCAGAAATTAAGATGATTTTTTAAAAAAATATCGAACCATCGGCATCAACAAGTCTTTCAGGGTATGAAGATAAAGAGAAAGCTTGAATAGGCACAGGTTTTACAGGCTAACAACTGAACTCTTCTGATGTAACGGAAATATCATACCTTCCAAAACCCGGGAGATTGCTGCGAGCGAAGCGCGGATCCGCAACGAAATTCAAAGAATTTTGAACAACCGTCGTACAGATTGCGGCGGTAATGAGATTGAAACGAATTTTGAACAATCATCGTACAGATTGCGGCGGTAACGAGATTGAGACGAATTTCCACTCTAAAGGGCCGATTTGGCGAGTGGAATAGGAATATGTATTCCGGAATACGTATTTTAAAAATTTTGAATTTTTTGTTTGGATGCACCAAAACGGAATTGGAATATGAAGTAAAATAGGAATACATATTCTAATTTTAGCTCAAAAATGAAGTTTTGCAATTCCACTCAAATAGGTGTTATTGGAATATGTATTTTTATTTCACTTTTTTTTATTTTAGAAAACATAAATTTTGGGGTCCACGAATTCCCATCAAATATTGGTTGAACCAAACGGAGAACATAGCCCCATTTTCTATTCTAGAATACGTATTCCTATTTCGCTCGCCAAACGGGCCCCAAAGGTTTTCCCCATGTCGTTCACTTCTAAATCTATTTCAAACCTTCGTCGTATACCAAAAACATGGCTTCTTTTGGTGAGGTCATTAGTTCAAACCTGGCATTCTCAATAAATAAATAAAATAGTAAATTTATATTTTATATATTAAATCAGTAAAATTACAATTGTCTTGTTAAAAATATGAAAATGTCAACACGTTGGACATGTTAAATATATTACTAACACCAGCGTCATAAGAGGTGCAAGAGAATAACTAACAAACAATTTTGTACATGTTTTGACTTAACTACCTATATGTCTAACTATGTAAAATTAAACAAATTATTCAAGTATTCCTATTACGTGTATCATTTGCCTCAATCAAAGAGATTTCTTAGCTCTTGTAGTCATGGCATGAAGAATAGAGTTGCCCAATAGATAGGTTACTCGGACAAAATTCTTGTTATGGAAGATGGACCCAACAACTTAAGAAATAAGAAAATGAAAGGTATCTCAAACTGCTCAACTAGTAAAAATTCTAGGGAAAACCACCATGCAAAATCTTGCTTCTCAAATTTATAGGGAGCATCAAGTCCATTCGCCTTCATTGTCATATTGAAGGTTGTCTCTAAGACAAAGTCTTCTTGTCTCCATTGTCATTTGTCATTGTTGTATTGAGGCAAGTGTGATTTTCTTTTTAAAGCTTCAATGCTCTTTACTTTGTTTATAGGAAGTCTGATGATTGGAAGTTGCAAACTATTGGGTTAAAAAAATTGATTTAGAGCATAACTTCAAGCGTCCTTTCATGTTTTGTAATTGTCTACTTGATGGTTTAATATTTTGAGAACTGTCAAATGAACCCTTCCCACATGTTGATATCCAATCTTGAACATAGAACTCCCCTTCATCCCAAAGGAGGTATGAAAAATATTTTGATGATCGACTACCAAAATCTCTCTACATATGTAATGCCCCACCTAGAGATCCTTGGAAACAAGGATGAAAACAAGTCAGAATAAAAAAAATTTAACAAGTGTATGTGCACATGACAACAACATACACGGATCATACAAATCGCAACGGAAGACTTAACGACCATCCTGACACCCAACGGATCTCCAAATGTCACCACTAACCAAAACACAAACAAGAAAACATAAGAGATTGACCAAGCTAAAAGATCAAAACAGACTCCTAAAAATTGGCTAAGTCTGAATTTTGAAGCCCTAAAATTTCTTAGAATCTTAATCTTAGCCCGTAGAGGTTTGAAACCCATCTCAAATGAATCGTCGCATATATTAAAATATATCTTAAGTATAAGTTGTCAACTTATACTTAAACGATATATTTTAAACCCCGAAGGACTATAACAGAAACTCGAATACTGAATTTCAAGAGAAACCATCTGAAATCAAAATGCAACAACATAGGGTTGAGGAATGCCCAAAAGGGTATCCAGATCAACTCTCAAAAAGTTCGGATCAACTCGAAAAGTGCCCGCTGCCGGCCCACGTAGGTTTTTACAAAAACTATGCGATACTTTAATGCAGCATAGAAAAGTGTTGCACGACATTTCTCAAAAAGGAGTGCGACACTTTCAAGGACTAGGCGATACTTTTCATTAAGGTGTGCGACACTTTAACAGTGTCATACAACGTTTCTCCAAGAGGCGTGTGATACTGAAAAGTGTCACGCGACACTTCTCAAAAGGGCGTGCAATACTCTTCCAATGTCACATGACATTTCTCAAGAAGGCGTGCGATACTTTACAGTATCGTACGATACAGTTTTGTATGGGCGTGCGATACTTTTTAAATGTTGCACATTGCTGAACAAATGTCGCCCATAGAAAACAAAGACACTTCCATAACTCAAAAAAGGGAAAAACAGACCAAAGAACCTCCACACTGGGGAGTACCGGATCCACACTTTGAGGCTAGAACACTCGAACCAGAACTGAGTAACTGAAATACAAAAAAAAAGGGAATCTAACCATTTAACAAACAGTAAAGGAACAGTATAGAAAGGAAACATCACAACAACTGAAATAACATCGCAATGAATGGAATAACCAAGTAAGTACACGGTTCCTCCCAACCATCAATGGCATCATAAGACCATCTTGGGCCCTAGCCATCCCCCGCGCATAACATCCCAAGCCACCGATCAGATTATCAGTGTTGTCGTGATAGAGACATCACTACTAAACATGCTACAATATAAGTAAATGAAATCTAACATGCTAGTAGAAAGCATAAGATAACCCTGTAATCAGATAACATCATCTACTATATGCTAAACATCATAATAAGGAATGCGTAAAACCAACATCATGTAAACATGGAAAACAACATCCCAATGAAAGCATAAATCACTAGAAAGCATACTCCGCAAATCGAAGTACCAAGTGACACATCTAGCAACAATCACGCTAGAACAATAGACCGTCTCTATACACCGATCCCTAGCAATGGTGAAGGTAGCTACGCCTCCCAACCACATGGCACCCGTAGGTCCACACCTGCCGTGTTGATGGAGATAATGATCCAACCACACACACACAAAATAACAACCATGGATAACACACACGCCAAGCAGTATGATGACTGAATCCAAGACATAGACAATGCATAAACTACAGGTCCTGGTCAGACACCTCAATGGGCTACTATGTAGGGACTGACATCATGGAGAGTCACTTGGCATCGACAAGCCCAAGCTCGGATCTGTGTAGCTCAACTCCCTCAATGGAAGGCCAATACACTATGTAGCTCAACTCCCTCAACGGAAGGCCAATACAAAAAGTACCATTTTATTTTCTTTAATGTTATTACCGCCCAATGTTTATTTAATTATCACTTACTTAAAACTTCCTCTGCCAACCTTGTGGGACTAAGGTCACCAGGCTGCAAGATAGAAGCCCCCTCCATATGCTACCCTACCCTACCCATGCTCATCCAGCGATGAGTGCCCGCAGGCATGCAAACTCCCAACCCAACCCCAATGATCACAACTTTCGAAAGTACCACAGAAGATCGGGCCCCGCAGATCACCCGACAGATGTACATGTGTGTGGTGCACCACCATCACAGAGATCATACACAAGGACAGGATGAGAATGCAAACAAAAGTCAATCAACCGAACTAAAATCTGGATGACAGATACTACACGCATCCTAATGCAACAAAAGATGCAAAAATGTTCTAACTGGTATCCAAATAGATCATCCAGGTCCACGAACCACAATGTGTCGAGAAAACCTGAGAAAACAGGGCAGCACACAAAACGAGGTAAAAACCCCAAAATTTGGAAAAATTTCTAAATTAAAACCCATTTGGCCTTTGGGTTCAAAAACCCCAAAAATCCAAAAATAAGAGAAATCGGACACCGTATGCAAAAACGGCCAGCGTAACGGCCCAAAAACCCAAACCCCCATTTTAAAAATAGGAAAAACGTTCATACCCAACCAACCAGGCAGAACTAGCAAACAAAAACGAGGGGGAACACTAGTTCACAACCTCCTAACATATTGCTACAAAAAACGGAAGCAGAAATAGAGCAAAAACATTAAAATGGGAAGGCCCTACTTGACAACAAAAGGGGCTGAAACTAAAACCCGTAGAATAAAATAAATACTCCGCTGAAACTGCTGAAACTAACGACAAAGCAAAAACTTCTCAAGTTGAATCCAACGAGACCAACCTTGCGAAGATCCCACGCTCGCAACTCTCACAACGAACAAAACAATAATCCTTCAGAAGAGGATTTCCAAATTTGCTCTCCAAATTCAATTTCCAAAATGTGAGAGGTGAATAATGAATTCACTTTTTCAATACTTATTCAGTTTTTGAGTGAATAGTCAATTCTGGAAAATAGCTAGCTGGAGTAGCTAAACTCCGAATTGACCCAAACGAAAATAGGTTATTATCCGTAATGAAAATTCACCTAAGGCAAAGCTGCCAGAAATTAAATCTGAAAAGATTTAAAACCCAAAATCACTAAACACTTTCGCGACAAAAGCGAACTTATAAATGCACAGACACGCCTACTGGTCTAGTTACAAAATGTAGATGAGTTCGGATATACTAATCACCAAAAAGGTTTTAATTAAAACAATTAAAATAAGGATATGTCGACCATACAGGGACGACATTGGTAAATATGAATAGCTAAATCACTAACTCCATATGCCACTGCCAGGGATATAATTCCTTCACACTAAAACACACGATCAAGTGCAATTGCATATAATATCATAGCCGAAGCAACATGTATTAAAATACTTATTTAATCCATTTACATCACTCACGTTTGCAGAAGTGTAAATAACATAAATGAAGTAAATAACCATAGCATAGAATTCACCTCATAATATAATCAACAACATGTCCAATACATCATATAACCAAATATCATCATAGATCTGCTGTAATCTCAAAGTAGCATCAACATGCAAATATGATAAACTGAACAGCATAGCAATATAGCATCTATGGTGCTAAATCAAAGTATAACATTCGACTCTCGAGTCATCATAAGGTACAAAATAAGAGTATCAAGTATCTCTCGAATCAAAATAGACAAGGTACAGACTGCAAACACGAGAGGCACTACAACATAATTGCAAACTTGCAAATGTAATAAGAAGGGAAAATTAGAGTTACACTATTTAAAGGCTCTCATTTGCAGGAAAAATTATTATTATCGAAGTTAGCTCAAATAAACAAAGTGTCTAGATCACAATATACTTTTGATAGCAATCATAGAGATGCTAATGAAACATTTTGCATACCAAGCCATTAAATCTTGATCAAAATGTTTGAAAAGGAAAGAAAGTAAAGGTTAGTAAACCCTAAAAAAAATATTCATGTAATAATTACTTACTAAAACTAAATTTGAAACAATTGCAAATTCTTTAGAGGACTAATTTGAACCTAAAATCATACTACACTGTAAAACAAAAAAAATATTAGAATCCAAAACATGTGTAGATATTACCAAGCGACAAGTTGTATCTAACAAAATATCTTGCATCTATTCAAAGGGCCTTGAAACACAAACTCACAAATCCTTAATATCAATGCTTGTAGGAGTTGTTCAATTTTAGCAATAATCAATATATTGAATAGACAGTTAATACTTAACACTATACAAAATAGACAACTACCAGAATATTGACAATTAAAAATACAATTTAAATTTCATTCATACGAATGTCAAATACCTTTCAACATGTGAGCCTTCTCAAATTTGTGGTTATTTGAAAAATCTAACCCTATATTTATAAGCACAAGTTCAAAACATGATAAAATTTATGCATAGTTTTTAGAAAAAAGTTAAAATAATATAACAAAATAGATGATTTTATGTTTTATTTGTTATTTTAGAGATTTATGAGTCAATTTGTTATTTGTTCTAATTTTTGTATTTTTATTTAATAAAATAGATAATTTATATTCATTACTTTAATTATTGAAAAAATATATTTAAAAAATTAGTTGTATTGCCAGAATTAGAATATAAAATATACATTTTCAATTAATACAAATATGTGTTATTTCATATGAATCTATATTTTTTTATCGGTAATAGGTTTTTTGTATTAATTTAAAAAGCATTACATCGAGTGCAAATCCAAATAACATCTACCCCTACCTCTCTACCTCCCCACAATCCTTTCTCCCCCATACTTGCTCATCCTCCTTATAAGCCAATCATCTATGCTAACTATTAACTATTAAAGTTGTAAAGTCTATACATTTTACAATGATGCATAATCGAAAAACCTTATGAGCTTTTATATTTTCACAAAATCAAGCTTAGTCGCTTTGTTGTTTGCGGCTTCTTCCTTTCTCTACACTTTCACTAGATAGTGTCAAAAAACCAAAATCTTCCACCTCGCATCTCCTCCATTCCAAAGCCCCAAAAAAATTGTTTTCATCTATCACCTAGCCATCATGCTCAATCACTGCCCGAGCCAGACCAAGACCCAACACTGCTTCTTTGACGATGAGGGACATTTCTCCAGGGTCCTAAGCTAGTTGTATTTTTGGTTGTTCCACTCTCCCCAATTCTCTTGCAACCCTCAACCATGCCTCCTCATCTTTATGAAACGGTAACGGTTTATCCACTTGTGTTTTCCAACGCAGGAAAGGCACATATCCATAATGGTGAGCATCATCTTCATCCTTAAAGCACTCGCTTTTGTCTTGCCATATTCTAAAGATTGACCACTTCATGATTGATCCCAACCCATCTAGTATATCGTCTGCAAACAGGGCACGTATCACAGATTCCACCCTAGGAGATGAATATTGAAATCACATCTAAATTTGTCCTCCTCTTGATGACTCTTTCCTGGAATTGATCTCTAATCACTCCTAACACTCCTAAAATCATCTCATCAATCTTTATTTTTAACAACCCTTTCCCATCTGGGTGGTCTTTTAAATGCCTTCATTTGTCTCTTTGAGTCTACAGAGAAAGTGGCTTCCATCTTTTACTATTTCTTTGTGTATTCCTCCCTACACTTAGCCAATTTATGAAAGCATTCAAAGTGACTTGCACTTCACTCTATCCTTCGTACGATTCAACCATCACTCTTCATGAATTCCTATTCAAGTTATTCTACCACTAAATACCTCTTCATGTACTTTTCATCTTCCACATTTAATGAATTATATCATTGCTTTTTGTTGGCACATCTCCCACCTTCTTATGAGTGTCGTTAATATTCAATCATCCCTTATTGGGTTGATTATTGAATATATCCATCATTATATCACCAATATTAGTTAGTGATATTTCATAGTTTGTTAATTTATCAGCTTCCAGGTTCGCCTCTCTATAAGTGTGACTTATTTTGAAGTTGGTAAATATGTCCATCAATACAATTATTTCTTCTATTTTGCTCTGTAAAAACCAATTATGCAATTGTCTTTTTTTCAATCTATTTACTATTATTTTGAAGTCCCCTTCCAAATGAATATTATTCACCTTCAACTTTGCTCCTAATTGCATAGTTAGAAGAGCTGCATTTGCTTCTGCTACATTTGTTGGTTCCATCTGGCAATCTTATTTTTGCCATAGCTGCAATTTCTCCATTAGCCATTTGAGTAATTGCCCCTGCACCAGACACTCTTGGGTTCCCTTTTGAAGCACCATTAAAATTAATTTTCATCCAATCTTTTTTCGATGGTTTCCATAAGGTGCTCTTCCTTCTTAAATTTGTGTCCACTCTCCTAATTCCATTTATGCATCAATTGATTCTGATCACTGGCTAATATCTCTGAATCAAGCAATCCCAAGAAGAAAAAATCCTATTCACTTGTCCCCTATAAGTGATAACTTACAGAGTTTCACCTATTGATCTATGAATTTGATTCCAAACTCTCTCCATCGATTCTATTTTATCTTGAAAAATCTGCTTGTTTCTCTCCTTCCACACCTCCCATATAACTATTGATGGGCTTATAATCCAAACCTTTGAAAAGGTAGTTTTTTTATGTCTTTTGGTCATCCTTGGAACAGAGGCCATAACTTATTTGGCAATGGCCTAGACCAATTTAGATGTCTTAATTTTTGCCAGCACTCCTCTGCAAATTCACATTAGACTAATAAAGGATATGTATAGGATACATCAAGTTGGTCTAATTAACCCATATTTCTTTCTTCTTTCACAAGTTAAAATTCTTCTTTGAATTTCTAACAAAGTGAAGGCCCCTGCCTTCTACAAATAGTCTTTATCCCAACCTAATTTTGATGGTCATTCTTCTATGCATTATGCTCTACTAAGCATCTGATATCCCACTTTTGTTGAGTAAGCCCCACTTTTGGTTGCACACCAAATGATCCTATCATCTTTCTCTCTATGAATCACACATCTATCACTAAAGATCCTCTACATCACTCTATTATGATCTGTTGTTAGTTCCAAGAGAGTCTAGTCTTTCTGGCTCAGTAAGAGCCTACAAAACCTCATCTAACTCTGTGAGAACCAGTGCTCCATTCCAAGAGTCATTCCAAAAGGAGGCCATTTTACCATCCCTTGTCTGCCAGGATAAGTGATCTGTAATAATCTGTCTATAATCTAGAATGAAATTTTAGACAATAGAGCCTTTTGGTGGATTTCTAACCGTCAAAATTCTTGATGTCTACCTAGAATCAAGATACTTAGCTTGTAAAATCTACACCCACAATTGAGAAGGGTTAGTATACATCTCTCACACCAATTTATCTCCAAGTGCTTTGTTTACCAAGTGCCATTTTTTGAGGCATGCCCCCCTTGCTTCTTTGGGTTACAAATCCTATCCCAAGCTATAAATGGAATCTTCTCCTCCTCCTGAGCCCCATTCCAAAAAAATTTCCTCATCCTTTGTTCAATATACCTCGACACTTTAAGGTGGGTCTTTAAGCAACTCATTACAAAGACTGGGATCATCAAGATAATTGATTGTAGCAGTAATATTCTACCAGCATATGTTAACCATTTTCCTTTCTAGCTATCCAATCTTTTAATACAGGCATATAACATATCTTTCCATAGATTAGCTTTGTTACACTATAATATTTGGGGTCAAATTGTGACAACAGTATAATTTGTGGTCATTTTCATGTTTTTTTTTTGGCAATTATCTCTAACATTGGCATCGTAATCACGATTCCCTCGCAAGCAAAAAAAAACACGACAATCATTTTCTATTTGTTTTGATTTTGGAGAGCTGTGCATGAAAGAGGTGGAGAGCTCCAAATGAGGGTGGAGAGTTATGAACATTGTCATGGCCCTTGTGATTAGTGCATTTGGTTGTTGTGCCTCGTGATCTCTATATTTTGTTTCTGCACCCTTGCTCTATGATTTCATTATCATGTCGTGCCCTTGCTTTGCGATTTCATTGTCGTGTCATGCCCTTGCTCTACGATTTCATTGTCGTGTCGTGCCCTTGCTCTGTGATTTCATTTTTATGTTGTGCCCTTATGATCTACATGCCCTAGCTTTGCGATTATCTTCAAGGACGAGAAGAGGTATGTATGTAAATATTTTTTTCCTTTCCTTGTAAACATGTATGTCTTTATATTTCCTTCTAAACATGTATCTCTTTATATATTCAAAGAGATATTTTTCAAGGTGCTTATTACATATATGATCCAGCTGCATACATATTCCAAAATCCAAATAATAAAATAATAAAACTCACTCAACCCTTGCTAAGTGACTTACCTCAATATCCTGCACAAAAATAATGCAGACCAAAAAAAATGGGTCCAAAAGAAATTTTACAAAAACATATCATAGTAGATATTTTTAGAACGAAACAAAACCATAACCACTTAAATGGGTCTAGTTGTTGATTAGTTGGGTTGATATATATGTATATTTAACTAGTTGATGGCTTATGCAAGGTTATGAGCCTCATGATGATGCATATGTGCTTGGTGCATTTTGTTCCTATGATATATCTCTTCATTTCATTGTGGTGCCCTTGCTCTATGATTTGGTTGCCATGCCCTTGTGATCTTTGTCCTTCATTATCATGCACTTGCTTTGTGATTTTAGTGTCATGCCCTTGCTTTGCGATTTTGTTGCCATGCTGTGCCCTTACTCTCTGATTTCATAGTCATGTTGTGTCCTTTCTCTACAATTTTGTTTCCATGCCCTGGCTCTATAATTTTCAAGGGCATGTAAATTTTGGTTTTTTTTCCTTCTAAACAAGTATCTCTTTATATCTCCTTTTGAACATATATATTTAGAGATAATTTTTAAGGTGCTTATTACATCTTAGCTACACAATAGAAAAATTGATCTAGCTACATACATATTCTAGAATCCAAATAAAAATAAATAAACCTCACTCAACTTGTGCTAAGTGACTTACCTCAAGATCCTCCACAAAAATAATGTGGACCAGGAAAAATGGGCAAAGTTTGCAAAAAATTTTACAAAAACATATCATAGCAAATATTTTCAGAAAGAAACTAGCCATAACCAGTTAAATGGATCTAGTTGTTGATTAGTTGGGTTGATTAAAAATTCCTTTAGAGCTATCACCAGATTAGGTACAATAAAATGAACAATCAGTTGTTCCCATCTAGCAGGATCAAATACAGTTTTCCAAAGTGAGAAAAATTGCATATGCAAGGAATTGAAGACTAATTTTAGTGAAGAGTTGAGTGTAAGGAGTTGAAGAGGAATTTTTTTCTTTTATGTAAATGTCATAATTGCGAGGCTCATTCCCTTGTAGAAGCCTCTACCACAATGGCATTACCTCTAAACCATGCAAAGGATGTTGTAGTGGTTCCCAACCTTGAAACACTCTTATAAGCATTTGGTACTTGGGATCATCGCAAGGAGACTATGTCAATACTTGAAACACTCTTACAAGCATTTGATAGTTTGACCGTAAATTCTCAAAGACACTTGCAAAGGATTCCAATGTCATAGTACCTACAACAACACTTTCCTAGATTCTATCTAGTGGCTCCCATAATATCCTCTATGTTGTCTAGTTGTTGTTTCCGTCGTGCACTCTCTTTCTAAAGCCACTTCTTCTCCTTTGCTCCCGTGCCTTAAATTTTGATTATCAAACTTCTGAATATCTACCTCTACCTTATCTAAAATAAAATTCATATTGTGTTGTGACTTTGGCATATGTGTTTGATCATTGATAGCTTTCATTTTAGCATTCAAGTTTTCAAGATTGGTCAACACCCTTACTTGCGAACCTCTCATATCAAACACTTTCTGTACTATTTCAACACCATGTTCTTGTTTCTGAGCTAACAATTCTTCGAATGCATTTTCTTGTAAAACATTAATTTTGTTGAACAATTGTAAACTCTTAGAAAGTGCATTGTTATTTTCATGTATGTATGTATATATGTATAGATAGATAGATATATATATATATATATATATATATATATATATATATATATATATATATATATATATATATATATATATATATATATATATATGTATGTATGTATATGTATGTATGTATGTATGTATGTATGTATGTATGTATGTATGTAAAGAGATCTTGTGGATTATGGATTGTGGATTATAAACAAAAAAGAAAAGAAAACACAACATTAATCATCCCCATTTAATTTTGACTAATTGTGGAGACCTGTGCATGAAAGACAGTGGAAAGCTCCGAATGAGGGTGGAGAGCTCTAAGCATTGGTGGAGATCTAGAATTTTTTTGATGTTCCCTTGTGATCTTTGTGCCCTTGCTCTATGATTTTCTTCAAGGGGAGAAGAGGTACCTATGTAAATGTTCTTTTCTTTTATTTCTAAACATGCATCTCTTGTTCATATATAATAGCTTTGGTCATATTCAAGGATAATTGATTATGATGATTGTATCACTATGTGAACTACTTTTCATGCATACATACACACTTGCATAGTCACTGTGCTAAATTAAATTAATCATTCATGTCTTTAATTCACACAAGCAATTATTCTTGCATTCAATTGAATTTATTCATACCAAACTAAGTATGTAGAAATATGTACTTATAGATTATATTATCTCTTGGTGATTGAGTAAAGATCTCACACATAATATCATCTAGGTAATGATCATATGCATTCACATTAAGTCATAATAGGATTGAGCAGATGATCCGTTTATGTTACTTCATATTTATTTTATTGAACATTTTCTTTAACATAATCAATAATACTAAAATTATACAACTACAACTTGTACTCTGGTTTATTTTATTTATTCATATACATTTAAGACTATTATATTTCTTAAAATTAGATTGTATATTTTTATCACTAAAACACAAATATAGATCTCTAATAGTTATCTTTTTCAATTTCAAGATCTTCATATTTAACGTGAAGAGTTTCCACTACTAGACAATGAAATAGCCACAATGTGGAGCCACATAGCTCATGGATTTTTCCACCAAATTATATTTTTATTATATTTTTTTCCTTCAAAAATATTATAGGTGAATGTTCTTCTGATTTTTCATAAATTTAATAATTTGTTGCTTGTCATTTGAGATAATTTTCTATCATGAGATAGAGACATCTATCAGAAGGATGGACAAACCAATTTTGATCATCCCACTTTCAAAGTTGATTCCCTTATCTAATTAATGAAACTGCTTGCAATTGACACCCTAATTTTCTACAACTTGCTCGATCAGCCATTCACACAAACGAATCATCCTATATCCTTTAACAACATCTAATCTTTTGTAAGTCTCTCTCCTCTAAAGACCTAATACATGGAGCCATTATCATCACGAGTAGACTCATGCTCCTCAAATTTTCAATTGAAACTATTCATACCAAACTAAGTATGTAGAAACTTGTACTTACAAATTATATTATCTCTTGGTGATTGAGTAAAGATCAAATACAATTTTCCAAGGTGATAAAATTACATATGCAGATGTATGTATGTATATGTATGCATGTATGTACATATGTATATATGTATCTTTGTATCTCGTTGTCATGCCCTTGTGATCTTTGTATATGTATGTTTGTATGTATATATATGTATATATACATACATATACACACATGTGTGTATGTATGTATATATGCACATATATATACATAAAGAGAAGCTTCTCTAATAACTTGTTGGGGGAAACATAAAGAGATACATGCTTAGAAGGAAAAGAAAGGAAAATTTACATAGGTACCTCTTCTCCCCTTGAAGAAAATCATAGAGTAAGCACTACTACATTTGGGTCCAAACACCATAAATTACACTAACATCGCAATTTGACCCCAAATGTTGTAGTGTTGTAAAAGGCATAGAGATCACAAGGGCACATCAATGAAATCCCAGATCTCCACTGATCTCCACCAAGGGCATGATAACAAAATGCAAAGATCATAAGGGCACGACAATAAAATACAACGATCACAAGGGAGCGAAAAATGAAATCTCCACCAACATTCGGAGCTCTCCACCCTCTTTCGCACGCATCTCTCCACAATCAAAATAAATGGGGAATAATTTATGTTGTGTTTTCTATTTTTTGTTTATATCTAAAATCAAATTCACATTGCATTGTAACTCTGCCATAGGTGTTTGATCCTCGATAGCTTTCATTTCAGCATTTCAACATTGAAATTTTCAAGTTTCTTCTTCATTAAATAGTCCTTTTAACATAGTGCAAGGCAGGAGAATCCCAAAAGGAGATGTCCTAGCCCTCAAAAAATAACCACACAATAAAAACACAACACAAGATACACACTCTGATACCAAATGCAACTCTTTATTTATAAAATAACTGTTTACATGCAATATGCTTGGTTGTAAAGCCTTTCAAGTTATGACCAAATACAACAACAATTATTAAAAAAAATTCTACAAGATCCCTCAAGGTCCAACTCAACCTCTAGCTAGCCCAAATCTGAAATATAATAGCAATTTGGTAGAAACCTCCAAGATCTCAACTTGTGCTTGCAAGTTGCCAAGCAACCTCCTTGTTTCTAAACTGCAGCCGCTAGCCCTTCTCACAAACTCACAACTCCACCACAATCTTGTTTTAAACTGCCTCACATTCGACACTCTATCCATAGACTCAGGAAAGCTCACCCTTCAACTACTCCACACTAAACTCAGGATCCACTCCATCTGAATGAATGAATGCCTAAAGACTCCACAAAACCCCCTACTTATACCCAACTAAGCCACAAGTTAGCCTATCAATGACAAATTAAATAAAACCCTTGCATTAAATGCATATTTAAGACACAAGTCAACTCACAACAAACATTAAATACAAAACATTAACCCTTACATTAACTCACAGTTAATACGTGATAGCCACATGAAAATACTCAGGACAAGCCCCGAGCTTACAACCATGATTAAATGCACACAGGAGAGATAATCAAGACCATAAATAGGTCCACACAAACTCCTAGATCAATCCATGTCACGATCACATGCTACATGTATTAAATGAACCAAGAAATCTAGTTGGCACCAACATATTTTCGAGTGTTGGAAAACTCCCAAGTATCACCAAGCTTCCAGAAGCATTGTTGAGTTCCAACACATGCCAAGAAACCAATACATGTTGAGAAGCCAACACATGTGAAGTAACCAATACATGTCGAGCACAATAGTATCTATCAAGCTCCTTCAGCGATCAAGCCCCCTTTAATGATCGAGCACCTTGACCATCACTAAACTCAATAACGACCTAGCACTACTCCAAAGAAACTACTGAGCCTCCTCCCACAAACTCTAAAGTAGCCACCAAGCAAACCCAAGATGCTCCTGCATCAGACTCCCCATGTAAATAGAAAAGTGTGTCCCACACTTTGATGCCCAAAGAAAGATCAACAACCAACTTTATCTTGACCAAAGGCTTCCACTCCAACAAGAGCAAGAAAACCAAAATGCAAATCATCCACATTCGCATCATTCTGTCAAACACTAGAATCTTAACCATCCAATCAACATGCTCACTCCCAGGAATAAAATAATGCTTCATCAACAAATTCTCATCCACATCAACAACTAGTGAATCCATACTAGTAGCACCAAAATGCCTATCAGCAACCATATGTAACCCCTTAGCAACATATGCCAAACTCACAACACCAACAATTACATTGCTCTCAATAAGATGCTCTAAATATACAACTCACCACCAACAACAACTATATCATCAACGATCAAGTGCTTTGCAATCTCCATGTCAGACCCAACCAACTAAATATAAAAACCAACCTCCATCCCAGTATCAACAAGGTTAGGAATATCCTCGGCAACAACCTCAAGTTGCTATGTAGGTTCCACATTAAAATCCACAAACTGGTCAACAAAACCAACCTCTTCCACCTCAACCTTGTCATGCCCTCTTCTTTCTTAAACAAGTCTTATAACCAGCCAGACAACTCTCTTTAAGATCGATAGGCTCCAACTCCATAAACATATACAAAATACCTTCCTCATCCCATCTTAACTCGATCAACCAAACTAGCTTCAAATCGAGTAGACAACTCCTTAGCTCGATCAACCAAACTAGCTTCAAACCAAGCAGGCATCTCAAAAAACCTCCTCTCCACCACATCACGAAGATTTACAATCATCCTAGGGTCCAATCCTCTTGGAGCCATCTTCCAAAATCTTCGCAAACCCTCTGCAACAAATCCTTCCAATGCTCCCTGTGAAAACTTTAATTGTTTGCAAGTCAAATCGCAACCTGCCACCTCATACAAAAATCTAGGAACCAAATCACAAGTCCAGGAACATAGATTTGCAATATACATACTCTCTACAATCATGCCTCAATAAGATCAACCTTCCATCAATGCATCTACAAGTCCTTTCCAATTACAATTTAGAACCACAATCTTCCACCTCACAACCAAGAGATCTAGGACTCCAAAAAGAATAATCCACCACCAAATCAAGATCTTATATCAACTTCTCTCAACCCAAGTCCTAGTGCAAACTACCTCAAATTCAATGATCTATCTACACACTCAGGAACAACCTTCACCCTGATACCACTTGACACAGTGAAAGGATGGAGAATCCCCAAAGGAGATGTTCTAGCCCCCAACAAATAATCACACAATAGAAACACAACACAAGATATATGATCTGATATCAAATGCAACTCTTTATTCATAAAAATAATTGTTTACATGCAATATGTCTGGTTGTAAGGCCTTCTAGGTTATGACCAAATACAACAACAATTACAAAAATAGTTCTACAAGATCCCTCAAGATCCAAATCAACCCCTAGCTAGCCCAGATTTGAAACATAATAACAATTAGGTAGAAACCTGCAGGATCTCAACTTGTGCTCACAAGCCACCAAGCAACCTCCTTGTTTGTAAACTGTAGCCACTAGCCCTTCTCACAAACTCACAACTCCACCACAATCCTGTTGTAAACTACCTCACATTTGGCGCTCTATCCATAGGCTTAGGAAAACTTGCCCTTTAGCTACTCCATGCTGAACTCAAGATCTACTCCATCTCAATGAATGAATACCTAAAGACTTTGCAAGACCCCCTACTTATACCCAACTAAGCCACAAGTCTCCCTAGAAATTATAAATTAAATAAACCCCTTGCATTAAATGTATATTTAAGCCACAAGTTAGCTCACCAAAAATATTAAATACAAAATTTTAACCCTCGCATTAACCTGCAGTTAACACACGATAACCACACAAAAATACTCAATACAAGCCCCAAGTTTAGAACCATGATTAAATGCACATAGGAGAGATAATCAAGACCACAAATAGGTCCACATAAACTTCAAAATTGATCCATGGCATGATCACATGCTGCATGCATTAAATGCACCAAGAAATTTGGTCAGCACCAACGTACTGCCGACTGTCAGTGAACTCCCAAGCATCACCGAGCTCCCACAAGAATTGTTGACTTCCAAAAGATTCCAAGCAACCAATACATGTCAAGCAACCAACACATGTTGAGCAACCAATAAATGTCTAGCACGACAATATTTTCCAAGCTCCTTCAATGACAAAGCACTTTGACCATCACTAAACTCAATAGCGACCGGGCACCACTCCAAATAAACTACTGAACCTCCTCCCATGAACTCTGAAGTAGCCACTAAGCAAACCCAAGATGCTTCTACGTCACCTTTCCAACCTAAAAACCACTTTGTTACTTCATTAAAATTAGGACTTGAACAAAGCCAATGATAAAACAAAGACCACATTTTAGCTGTTGATTAGTTGGATTGATTAAAAATTCGTGTATAACTGTCATTAGATTAGGTACAATGAAATGAACAATCAGTTGTTCCCAGCTAGTAGGATCAAATATAGCTTTCCAAGGTTATAAAATTGCATATGCAGATGTATGTATCTTAATATATATGTATGTATGTATATAAGCATGTATGTATATATATAGTGATCTTGTGGATTGTGGAGATCAATGGAGATCTAGGATTTTGTTGTCGTGCCCTTGTGATCATTGCATTTTGTTGTCATGTCTTTGTGGTCTCTATATATGTATGTCTATACATATATACATATGTATATGTATATATATGTGTGTGTATATGCATGCACGTATGTATGTATGTATGTATATAAATAGAGAGATCTTGGCACAACAAAAAAAATAATAAAACTCACTCAACAGGTAGCATGGCCACGAGTATTGTCACAAGCTTTTAAACATAAATATATAAGGAGTGAGTTGGGACGTATATAGGTTAACCTTACATTAATTGTAAACTACAACACAAAGGTTGCACCAGGGTATTACAGTATTGTAATTATAGAAAACTGCCTAATTTTCCTGAGTGGGTGTATGATGGCAAAGAGTTGTATTAGGTGAGTAAAGCTCACTAGTGGTTATAGGAATACAACTATATCAAAACAATGAGAAACCATAACTACATATTCATTAGAATGAGTAGTTTAAGGGTCTTGATCTTGTGGATATGAGTATGTAGGTAGCCTGGTATGCAGAGTATGCCTCCAGTGTGCAAATGCCTTGGACATAGTTAGGTAGCACTTAACCATGTATGTATGTATGTATGTAACTATTCTCTACTTAACAGTGTCATCCACATGGGAGGGGAGGGCAATTGAGCTTGCACCTTCTGCAATACTTCATTTCTATTATTTGCACTCTCTGAATCAAAGATATATAAATTTATCACTTGCAACTATAATTTCAAATAGTAAAAACCACAATAGTTTCTTATAATTATATGGTTTTATTTGTAAGTTTATAAAATAGAAGTTTAAAATTTAATTGCATTTATGTACATCTTTTTCAAGTTTGATATTTCTTTTTTTCCTAACTCACAGTCCAACAATAATTTTTCAAAACACATACTAACCAGTTGGAGATTGAGCCAAAAAATTGTAAGAATGATTGTTTCAAAAGAGCTAAAAAATATGATTGGTGCACAACAATCACCTTTTTACACTCTTTTTGGCACAATTGTTCTTACACGTTATGATTTTTGGTGAGAAAAAAATTCCAAACTAATCAAGTAGGTGATCCAAAATTAAATCATAATTGGTTGAGACATGTTTAAATACCTTATTTAACATGTTATTGAATGCTATGTATTAATTGTGCTATTGTTAATGAATGTTAAAGGATGAACTAATGTTAGATGTTAGCTTTGGACATTATGAGATTATTTTATGGATACTCATAATTTTTTTTTACTTCATATGATACTTTATTAATGAATGAATGTGAGATCCATTTCTTCTTAGGTACTCTTTCTAGGTTGTTGTACCATTTCTTAAGCACATACCCTCTATCTAGATGTTTCAACAAGGGGAAAGGTGAGTCTTTGGGAGCTATAAAATTTATAGGTAGTAATTATAGAAACATCATGAATATCAACATCCTTGGAAATTCAAAAAAAATCCTTCGTAAGGAGTTTCTAGATAGCAAGTCTGTTAGGATTCCCTAATTACGAAATTTACTCCCTTGTCTATAGATAACTGAGCCTTCATCTTGTCTTGTGATAAGACCTATTTCTTTATTTAATAATAATTATATAAAAACATATATTGTAATTCTACATTGATTTTTTAATTATTAAATGCAAGTATATTGCATAGAAAATTCCTGCATATAATCTTTCTTGACCCAAGTGCATTATAAAATCTTCTAGAAGTGTTTGACATTGTGACCAAAGAGATTCCTAAATTGACATTTCTTACCCCCAGAATGCCACAAATTAGAGATTAATTGGCATATTTCATTATGAATGTGCATTGCAAGTTGACAAAAAGCATCCACTATTTGAAGGAGAAAATATTATCCAAATTATGAACGTCTACCTTATCAAAATTAAGATTATAAGAGCTCTAATATAAAGAAGAACATAAAGATAAATTAGGAAAGTTTAGATTTTTTTGATCTTGTACAATGTCAATCAATTTGGATTAAGTCAAATGGGTGGTCAATATTTTATCCACATTTTGATTGTTGATGCCCATTTAATTTACTAGTGCTAAAAACCACTTTCCCAGTCGAAAATAGGAACTTTGTTCATTGCCTCCTTTTTTCTACCAATTTTAAGCACAGTATAAAACTTTTGACAATGTCGTTTTGAATGCTCTATTAAAATGCATCTAATTTGCCCCTAAAAGAAGAAACCCAATTAGATAATGTGTTGCCTAAAAAGCTGAGACAAAATTTTGACAATGTAGGAAGAAATGATATTTTCAATGGCATGGAAAAATTGAGTTGATTTTTATTTGGTTTTGGCTAATACAAACTTTATTTCAAATCTATGTTTTTTTTTTCAAACATCATGATTTCTAACAAGAAAATCTAGCTGAAATATCATATAGAAATTGTAGAATATATCTAATTTTGTTAGAATAAAATTTGTTCATCTTTTTAAAGAGTATCTATATTTAATGATTTATTTCTTTTGCAATGGGGTTTGAAATATATTTACTTGTCTGTGCCTCTTAATTATAATTACGTTTTCTATGTGCTCAAGAAATAAAAGTTTTTGAAATTCTAGTTTGACTTCAATAAGATTAAGGAAAATTAGCCAAGATAGGGTATTAACAATGTAGGAACATGTTAGAAAAATTAGAGGACTATGTTATTATTTTTTCTATGTTTGCCAGTAAATTTAACTGGAATCTGGATCTAACAGACTTGGTTTTTTATGCCTATCTTATTAAAGGTTCAAAAGAATTACAAATAAATAACTTGATTTGAATTATGCAGGTTTTGGATTGTAATGGCACACTCTCCCTATGAGGATCCCAAGTATCTACTTCTACTGTTAATTTGGTCTAGTTGTTGATTAGTTGGGTTGATTCCAAATTCTTGTAGATTTGTCATCGAATTAGGTACAATAAAATGAACAATCAACTATTCCCAACTAGTAGGATCAAATACAGTTTTCCAAGGTGATAAAATTGCATATGCAAATGCATCACTTGAATGCCAGGCATGAAGTGCATTCCCCAATTTATAATGAATGGTTGGATATAAAGCCTATATACGATGCTCCAACAATGGAAGCTAAGGATGTAACCATGCATCTATTGGCATGCCCTCCCTACAAGGATCCCAAGTATATAATGTTGTTAATTTGGGCATCACTATATGATCCAGAATGTAATGAAGCACTAAAGCTAGTAGTAACTTCTCTCATGTCTCCAGAAAATGTAGCATAGGTTTAGGGTCCCTTGGCTCCGAGGAATTTGTAGTAGTTATTCTCACTGCTAGAAGAATAACTTCAATTAAGAGTTGAGTGTGAGGAGTTGAAGAAGCAAGTTCTGCTTCTATGTAAATGTCATAATCTTCAGGCTCATTCCCTTGCAGAAGCCATAACCTAGTTATACACACACACAAACACACACACACACACACACACACACACACACACACACACACACACACATAAACCATAACCCAATTAAATAGGTCTAGTTGCTAATTACTTGGGTTGATTATAAATTCCTATAGAATTGTCATCAGATTAGGTACAATAAAAGGAACAATCAATATTATTTTTGTGCAGGATCTCGAGCTAAGTCACTTAGCATGGGTTGAGTGAGTTTTATTATTTAATTATTTAGATTCTGGAATACGTATGCAATTGGATCAATTTCTATGTTGGTGCTAAGATGTAATAAGCACCTTAAAAAAGATCTCTTTGTATACATACATACATACATGCATGTATATGTATATATGTATGTATATATGTATGTATGTGTGTGTGTGTGTATGTGTGTGTGTGTGTATATATATATATATATATATATCATGCAAAGATCTAGGATTTTGTTGTCGTGCCCTTGTGATCATTGCATTTCATTGTCATGCCCTTGTGATCTCTACATCTCATTGTCGTACCCTTCTAATCTCTGCATCTCATTCATTTATTGTACCTAATATGATGACAATTATATAGGAATTTTTTGTCATTCCCTTGTGATCTTTGCATCCCAAGTATCTACTGTAGCTGTTAATTTGGGCATCACTATATGATCTAGAATTTTACAAAATACTAAAGCTGGTAGTAAATTCACCCATGTCTCCAAAAAATGTAGCATAGGTTCAGGGTCCCTTGGCTTCCAGGAATTTGTAGTAGCTATTCTCATTGCTAGAAGAATAACTTTAGTGAAAAGTTGAGTGTAAGCAGTTGAAGAAGCAATTATTGCTTCTGTGTAAATACCATAATGATGAGGCCCATTCCCTTGCAGAAGCCATAACCCAGTTAAATATAAATATATATCAACCCAGGTAATTAACAACTAGACCCATTTAACTAGGTTATGGCTTGTTTCTTTCTAAAAATATCTGCTATTGTGAACTCTGCCCATTTTTCGTAGTCTGCATTATTTCTATTGAGGATCTTGAGGTAAGTCACTTAGCACCTTAAAAAGATCTCTATTTATATATGTATGTATGTATCCATGTATGTATGTATGTATGTATGTATGCATATATATGTATGTATGTATGTGCCCCTGTGATCATTGTATTTTGTTGTCGTGCCCTTGTGATCTTTGCATCTCGTTGTCGTGCCTTTGTGATCTCTATATATGTATGTATATATGTATTTACATATATATACATTTATATGTGTATATACGTGTATATGTATGTATGTATGTATATAAATAGAGAGATCTTGGTACAACAGAAAAATAATAAAACTCACTCAATAGGTAGCATGGCCACATATGCAATGGCAACACCTATTGGTAAGTAGATTCCTCTTTCCTTCTCTCATTTTTCATATGTTTATTTCACTTGAACTATTATTTCTTAGAGGTCATTTTCTAATATTGGATTCATTTTATGCAGGAGGTGATGAGGACATTCATGGATGTACCCATGTGATGAATTCCTCGTGAGCAATGAAGATGGACTTCCCTTGAGAGTAACAGGAGGCGATGAGGACATTCCAGGTACTTTAAAGATTGATCCTTTCTTAAAGATTTTAGATGTAGAGAATATTAAACTATTCTCAAAACCAAGTGAAGCTCAATAATAACCTATGCTTGTATGACAACTAATTGTGTGAATCTCTTGGTTTCAGGAATAATGGAAGGATGCCATAGTTCAATATGCAATCCTAATTCGTATGCATACAACATCAGGTGGAGCTAAAAAATGCAACATGTTTGCATTTTTTTCAGAGGTCTTTAATTAGGTATTTTAAGTTATAGATCATCACAAACAGTGTTCATGATGATACTCTATAATTTTAAAAACTTAATATACCTATTAAATAAATGTAATTGTGTTTTGTTTTATCAACTTCACCTGCTATCCATGCATTTGAACACAGTTTCACGTGCATTCTTGATTTAGAGTGACATAATCTTATTTTGGATGTGACAAAAAAATGACATGCACCAAAAGATGGGAAAATGATGTCACTTTTGCAGGTTTGGAATGTTTTTACTTTAAACATTGATCATTTCTTAAAGATTTTAGATGTTAACGGGGAATTTAGATGTTGGGGGGGGTGAGGCCAAATGAGCTTCCACCTTCACGTGGTTGGCCCTGATTAGTAGAGAATATTAAATTATTCTTACAACCAAGTGAAGATCAATATTAACCTATGATTGCATATAGCTATTCAATATTTGTCGCCAATTTTTTAACACATTGTTACAATTGTGATGGCTGGTCATCAATCCCACAACATTCTTGCCACATGCCCACCACAATTGTGATGGAGGTTTTCGATGGCTTGCTGTGGGACCCATAGTATTTCTGTTGCACGGACGTCACAATTGCGACGATGTCTTTGATAGATTTCCATTGAAATTCTTAAGGTGAAAATGAACAGTTTTCCATAATGGTAGGCCAATTTACAACACCTATAGTCATCTCAATGGCAACGATAACCCTTGCCATCACACCTTGCAACAGGAAAAGTCTGACGCTTGTCCAACGGGAGCCAATTTTGACTGATGTTGATTGGGCAATGGGTTACTGTCGTAATTGCGATGGCTTGTCATCATAATTTAGGCCCAAAGGTAGTAGTGTTAGCTCCATTGAAAAGAAGAATCCCAAGATACTTATTTGGTAATGAACCCTACCTCATACCCAAAATTCTACTAGTATGTTCTTGGGTGGGGATAGGGGTGTTAAAGAAAAAGATTTCAGATTTAGTCCAATTAATGAACTATCTTGACACTTTACTATACTTCTCCAAAACTGATTTAATACACCTTACTTCTAGAATAGAAGCTTCCCCCATAAAAGTTGTATCATCAATAAAATGTAAATGTGTAATCAGGTCAAGCCCCCTGGCTATCTTTAAGCCTTTCCACACTCTATTTAGATTAGCACTTTTGATAGACTGCCCCAAAACCTCCACCATAATAATAAAAAGAAAAGGAGAGAGAGGGTCCCCTTGTCTAATACCAATAGTAGTCTCAAAAAACCTTGTGGACTACCATTGATCAATATAGATAGCCTTGGTGTAGAAATACAACTACATATCCAATTGCACCAAATAGGAGCAAACCCAAACTGGTTAAGAACTTGAAGAAAGAAGGCTCTATCTACATGTCATATAATTTCTTAATGTCCAATTTGATCATCATTCTTATATCTCTAGCCAATTTTATAGAGTGAATTGTTTCATGCACCACAATAATCCCTTCATATATAGATCTACCTAGAGCAAACCCGCTTTGCTCCCCTGAAATAATAGCTCGCATAATTTTTTTCAATCTATGACTTTATATGTAGTATTGCAGAGGGAAATTGGTCTAAAATCCTCACATGAATCCTTGGCACCTTTTTTTGGAATAAAAGTTAAGAAGGTGTTATTAAAGTCTTTAAAAATAAAGCCTCCTCTTCGAGATTCTTCCACCACCTCCCAAAGGTCCTTTCTAATCACATTCCAAGTTTATTGAAAAAAAAATGTCAGGAACCCATTCGACCCTGGGGATTTATTACTTCCCATACTAAAAGAAAAATTTTAAACCTCCTCCTCCAAAATAGGTTTCATTAACATAGAATTTTGTTCCTTATTAGTTTGGGGATTCCATCCAATAAATTCATCGTTTCATTTTTCTCTTGAGTTTTTTTAGCAAATATCTCTAAGAAGAAACTTATAGCTTCCTTATTAATATCATCTTTCTCCTCTAGCAATCTACCATGTCTGTCCTTAATAGTAAAAATCTTATTGACTACTCTTCTACCTTTAACTGAACTATGAAAAAACTTCCTATTTCTGTCACCTTCTCTAAGCCAAAGCTCTTGAGATTTTTGTTGCCAAAAGGATTCCTCTCTATGTAGAACCTCATTAAATAGTTCTTTATCAAGCTTACCTCTTGATTATAAAGGGATTCATCCATTTCCCCCCTTCATTACTATGTCATTAACCTCTGCCAACTCATTTTCTAATTTCACCTTTTCATCAAAAATATTTTTGAAAACTACTCTATTCCAAATTTTTAATTGATCCTTCAAAAATTGAAGTTTCTTGAAGAAAATGAAGGCTAAGTTCCTTGATCTTTTTAGAGCCTTATTCCACCAGTTTTGAATTAAGTCTACAAACCCCTCTTCTCTTAGTCACATTTTTTTAAACCTAAAAAGGGAGTCCTCTCCAGAGAAGAGTCATCCCAAACTCGAAGACATTTAGGAAAGAGATCTAACCACTTAAAGGCATTACGTCTACTTGGCATAATCATTTTGTATCACACATTGTCCCCTCTAGGAGAAATCTATCTATCCTTTCTGTTATATTTGTAAAACCTTTACGAAGGTTTGTCCATGTGAATTTCCTATTATTTAAATCCACATCCTACAAACCATTTATAGATACAAAAATTCTACAAATTCCAAGTGACTTTGGCTGAGACATCCTTTACCTCCTAATTTTTTTCAATCGGGGATAAGATAGCACTGAAGTCACCACCTAAAATAAACAATTTTTTCTTCACATTATTACATTTATCAATTAGAGTTTTCCATACTTGAGATTTTAAGGTTTGATTGCAATATTAAGGTTTGATTGCAAGGTCCATACATATTTAAAGCAAAGAATTCTATACGAATCTATTTTATTTAATATTCTAGAGATTTAGATATCTTATTAATTTTAATTTTAATTTTGATATTTTTATTTAATATAAATTATACTTAATTTTAATTATTTTATTTATTAAAAAATAAAGAAAATAATTATATATTAAGAAAGTAATTTATTGTTATTTTTAAATATTATTTTTATAAGCAAGAGGCCGAAGCCATAGTTATACAACCCCACTCAGGGGATACCGAGAGGACAAAGATGGGCGTAACTCCATTAGTATTGCCCTTTTCCATCTAAATCATTGGAGATTCCTTAATTCCTTAGTTATCCCTTCTGTTTGTGTGACCGAAAATAACACAGATAAACATCCAAAAAAAAAAATGCTATACTACTCGTTAGGAGGTTAGAGAAGCCTAAGAAAGACATAAATTTGCTAAAGACATTGAGATCCTAAAAAGATAGACATCAAGGAAACACCAAATATTAAATAAAAAATAAAAAGAAACACAAAATAAACATAAGAAAGTGATTATAGAGCTTTCAAAGGGAATCAATTACTGAAAAAAGGAAAACAATTTAAACATTTCCAAGGATATTGAAAGTACGTCAAGTTATCATTAAATATATTCTAGATAAACTAAAGTGAAGATTAATACAATATTTATTTTTTATGATAATAAAAATATTTATTAAATTTTTATTAAAAAAATAGTTTTAACTTTAGTATATAAGTTTGTTTAAATTAATTAAGTAGATGATAGTTTTTTTTAATAAGAATAAAAATATAGAAAAAGTATTTATTTAATTTTCAATATAAAAAGTAATCTTAAATTTACTATTTAAAGTTTGGAATATATTATTACAATTTATTTTCTTTAAATGTTATCATTGAATTTATATATTTTTATTTTATCTACTCAAGAATTTTATTGTTTTAAATTAATAAAAAAAAATAATAGTTATTTTAATTAATCATTTTCTTTTTTACTTTTATTCCTAGAAGGATAATTAAATTAAAGAAGAAAAAAAAAACAATAATAAGATTCCACGAAAATGTCGAGCGAAATTGCAAAAAAAACAGATAGAAACCCAACGAATTTTTTAAAACATGTGACAAAAGGTAGTAATCAAAGTTATTAGTGGGTTAATTTGAGAAACCCGCGACTCCCTCATCCAAAGCACATGCAGTGGTAAACTCTGCCCAAAATCTTTGTTGCTTCGAAAGGAGGAAGATTCAGCCACAAAATATTGAAAGCTACGATCCACCTCTGAAACCTAAACCACCCAATAGATATTTGGTAGAAACCTTGAATCACTTCGAGGTCCTCGACGAGCATCATGGAAAAGAGTATCCCAAAACAAAGCAAGCAAACCATTATAAGGCTCTTCCAATTTCTCCTGCTAGAATAGGAGCCAAGATGGTCCATATTAAGAATGGAAGTGGTAGTAAGCAATCAGTCACCGGGTTTCAAAATCTGTAGTCACAAGCCCCTCGGAGGATAGACTAGAAACCATTAGATAATTCTCATCTCAGTTCTTTACTCCCCCATCCCATTATTTTTTCTACGATTAGCCTAGATAACCAAATTAGGATTTCCAATCTTACCAAATATTTAGGCAACAAAAAGTTTTATCCACCTCCGTAGCAAATAGGGCTCCATAACAGTTCGAACCTCAATTGCAAAAGCTAGCCTAGGAAGATAGATCCTTCTATTTTGACATCCCCCAGTAGATCTCCCTGTTCCTATGTTCCCCCCATCGCAGATCCCCTACTGCCAGGCCTTCAGGGGTCAATCACATAGTTTCTAGACTCCCTTCTATTGCTCACTCCCCTAAACCTATAGATAAGTTTGTTACAAGTAGTATCCAAGCAAGTGAAGAGTGATGGAAAGAGTGTCAAAAAGTGGGTATTTTTGCATATTGGAATGGGCCAAAATGCAAACTGCTCAACCTCAAAAATCGGTTAGAAGATTATTGCAAGAAGCAGGTAAGCATTTCTCACCATTTTGATAGATTAATATACATTCATTATAGTGATGAATTTGTTAAAAAGGATTTTCTTTATGTATCTCATTGCTTTTTTAAACGATATGCAGTAAGATTTTTTGATTGGTCTCCAGATTGTAAGGAAGGGATGCTAGACTTTGTTATCCCAACCTAGTTTAGCATCCAATCCCTTCCTCCAGAACTCCTTCACCTAAAAATTATTAAGGAAATAGGGTTGTCTTTGGATGAATTGATAGGATTGGACTCCTCCTTTTAATTTTATAACAATATCAAGTTACTAATCAAATTTAAAGCTAACAATCTAGAAATTGACAAGGTTAAAATTAAAACCAACAGAGCTATGTATAGTTTGAAACTTCACAGATATAAAGGAAAAATTTCAGAGACCATCAGATTAAATAATGATAATAAAATCACATTTAAAACACTACAACTTACTGCAAATCTCAAAAGTACATTTCCTATGATGAACTTCAAAAACCAAAAAGAGAAACTAAAGGATTATGTGCAAAAGAAGGATTTACTTCAGTCTCACCAGGAGACTTAAAAAAATATTGATCAGACACAAGAACAAGGGATAGAAACTTCTATAAAACTTGCTAGGGTATCTTCACTATCAGATCTTAGACATGCAAAAGAAAGTGGCAGAGTAAGGAGAAAGAAAGTGTTAAAGGAAAAGCAATTAATCAAAATAATGAGTAGTCGGCATACTAAAGAAGAAAAATATACAACTCCAAGACCCAGCAAAGGAAAAGTGATATTGGGGAAAGCATAGATACAAATCCTCCTTTAAATCTGTAGAGGATAGATTAGAATCATAGTGCCAAAGATCTATATATATATATATATATATATATATATATATATATATATATATATATATATATATATGGTAGAAATTGCCAGTAAGATTTGATTAACTCAAAGTCATATGGATCGACAACCACCAGTAGGAAAGCTATGGACAACTTAGAGGAAACCAAAAAGAATAAGAGAAGTTTTGCTCCAATCATAGAGGTGAAATCATCAGAGAAAATGGAGGCATGGCCTACTAAGAAGCCATTAGATTTGGAAGTCAGAAGAATAGAAGAAACATAAAATTTCCTACTATTTGGTGGGGAAGAACTAGAAAAAGGGATGACTATGAGTTTAGATGAGAAGATGGAACCTCCCCAGGACAATATAATAAAAAATGGGGAAGAAGAAACAACTTCCAATGAAGAACCAATTAGCTAGTGTTCTAAATTTTGGCAAACACCACCAGCAAAATCAGACTCAATAGCTCACTTTGGTAGAAATGATAAGGAGGAGAACATATATCAATCTAAAGAAAATAGATGATTAACACACGATTTTCAATATTTCTTGCACAAAGACCAGGTCAGGGAGGAAGAACTAGAAAATTTGCATCTAGAAAAAGTAGAAGAAGATAATATAGAAGCCTTAATAGAGAAGCCAAGTGAAGTCTTCAGCTTTGAAAATATTGATAAGAGTAGTGAAGCAGAAAAGGAAAGTTTCATTCATAAAGTTCTAAAACTAGGAGGAGATAACTATACCTATGAAGATCTAAAAACAGATTTATTAAAAATTGAAGGTGAAGATAAAAATATATAATTTCTACAACCAATTGAGGCACTTCCAAAGATTATGCAAGCCAAGGATTTTGAGGAAATTAAGCTAAGAAAGTACACATCTACAGAGGACAAAGTCACAAAGGACCACCTAAACTTAGTAGAGTAGTTAATACATGAAATGGAAAGCAAAGAAAAGGAAGGGAAAGAAGGTAATCAATCTGAAATTTCCTTAAGTGCATAAAAGAATATAGAATAGTTGGGCATTCAGATGAATCAGGAAGGACTTAAATTCCCTAACTATGGTAAGGTGAAATCTAGAAGAGGTAGGAAATCCCTCAAGGAGCTCAAAGAAGTAGATGGTTAGGCCAGAGAATAGAAAAAGATCAGTCAAGTATTTAAATTAGGGAAGGGGAAGAGCCTTCCTAAGGAACTATGAAGATCACTACTTGGAATGCTAGGGGCTTAAATGCCCCTAGCAAAAAAAGACTACTAAAACAAAATTTAAAACTTTTCAAATCAGAAATCATACTAATTTAGGAAACTAAGTTAAATATGGAAGAAGGAAATAAGTTAGAAAAGAATATAGGGAGCTGGAACACTATCTTACATGCATCTAGAGGGGCTTCCAGAGGTTTAGGTTTCATATGGAACCCCAGGGAAGTTACTTTAGAAATTTTAAATTCCAATAACAACTGGTTAGGTAGTAGAGTCAAAAGTACTAAATCTGATCTTCAATTTATTCTCATTAATGTATATGGTCCAACCTATAATATAGACAAGATTCACTTATGGGAAGAAATCACCTTATTCATAAATAATCATAAGAATGATCTCATCCTTCTAGGAGGATACTTTAATATGATATTAAATATCAATGAGAAAGTAGGAGGTATTCAACAAACCTCCCAAGCTTCTAAAGACTTCAAATATTGGTGCAATACCAATAATTTGATTGATATTCTACTCAATAATGGAAATTATGCTTGGAACAACAAAAGGAAAAACTTCACGTATATTGATGAAAAGTTAGATAGGTTTCTCCTCAAAGGAGATCTGAGTGGAATTAATGCTAATATCCAATGTTCAATCTTGCCAATAGCTTGATCTGATCACTTTTTGTTTAGACTATTTCTTTCAGAACCTTCCAAACCAGCTAGAAACCCTTTCAAGTGCAAAAAAATGTGGTTTTTAGACCCAAACTTCTTGAAACTCATAAGAGACTAGTGAAATTTAGGTAGCTTCAAAGGATCTAAAATGTATATCTTTGTCTCAAAAATGAAAATGCTAAAAGAAAATATCCTTAAATGGAACAAAGGCCATTTCAATAATATTTTTTGAGAGAAACTAGAAATTGAAGAAAGTCCGAAAGAACTAAATACAAAAGTAATTAAGAAAGGTATGAACAATGATAGTTATATGTTGGAAAAATAACTTATAGCCAAACAAGAAAATATAGTGGCTAAGGAGGAGATTTTCTGGAGACAAAAGTCAAGAGAAATTTGGCTTGATGAAGGAGATCAGAACAATAAGTATTTCCATAACTCCACACTTTTTAATAGAGCTAAAAGAAAAATAGTTAAAATTAAAGATCATATAGGAACTACTAGTGAGGATCTAGGTAAAATATCAGAGGTCTTAGTGAGTCATTTTAAAAACTTATTAAATCAGGACTACTCCAACAAATTAGCCCAATCCAAAATGTTGGATGGTATTCCTAAAGTATTATCACCCGAAGATAACAAACTTTTGAACAAACCCATCACCTTGGAAGAAGTCAGATTGGTAGTATTTAATATGAACCCAGACAAATCACTTGGTCTTGATGGTTTCTAGACATTTTTCTATCAGAAATGCTGGGATATCTTGGGTGAAGACCTTGGGAAAGCTTCTAGAAATGGAGGATTATTGTTGTCTGAAATCAACCACGCCTTCCTTACTTTGATCCCTAAAAAAGAGGACCCCGAAAGTCCTAGGGGTTTTGGTATGTAACACCATTTATAAAATATTAGCTAATAGACTTAAAAAATTTCTTCCAAAGATTATTTCTAAAGAAAAAATTGGGTTTGTTCCAGGTAGATCAATTCTAGATGGTATACTTATTATTCAAGAAACAATTCATTCAGCACATAAGAATAGAAGGGCAAGCATGTTCATGAAATTAGATATCCAAAAGGAATATGATATGGTGGACTGGAGGTTCCTATGTAAAACCCTTGAAGCTTTTGGCTTCTCCCGCTAATGGATCAACTTCATTTATCAATGCATTTCTACCACCAAGTTCTCTGTCCTTATTAATGGCACCCTAGAAGGCTTTTTGGAAACCTCAAGAGGAATCAGACAAGGAGGTCCTCTCTCCCCATTCCTATTGATCATTATGACATAAACCTTTGGGAGAGCAATCACCAAATCTTGCAATAAAGGGGATATCAAGGGAATTAATGTAACAGATAACATCCCAAATATTACTCATCAACAATTTGTAGATGACACTATTTTGCCAAGTGAAAGCACCCCAAAGGAGGCACTAAACATTAGGACTATCTTTCAATTATATATGACAGCCTCAAGTCAAAAAATTAATGCAGGGAAATCTAAAATCTTCTTCATTAACACATGTCCAAATATGGAAAAGCAGATCTATCATATCATGGGCCACAAGAAGGGTGTATTTCCTTGTAAGTATTTGGGAATTGATCTAGAAAAAGCAAGCAAATCCAACAAAGCATGGCATAACATTCTGGACAAATTAGAGACTAAAATAAGTGGATGGAAGGATAAATGACTCACTAAAGCAGGAAAAATTACCAAGATTGAATCTGTCCTATCTGCCATCCCTAGTTATCCTTTATCCTATCTCCCGCTTCCTAAGAACATCAACAAGAAGATGGAAACAACTCTTAGAAGTTTTCTCTAGAATAACAATGAGGACTCCAATAATCTAGTACTTATAAGGTGGAATAGCATTTGTAAACCTAAGGAATCTGGAGGCCTAGGCAAAAAAATTTACTTTGGCAAAATGAAGCATTTGGACCCAAACTTATTTGGCGTCTCTACATGGAAAACAACAACAAACAGACAAAATATATATATATATATAAAGTATCTAAAGGTGATGGATCCCTTGTCCATTTTCAAGATGAAGACCCTCCCTAAAGGATCAGAGAGCTGGAATTTTATTGCTAGATGCACACCCCTAATTAGTAAATATCTCACATGGGATACTAGTAAAGGAGAGGAAGCCTTTTTTGGGAGAACTCATGGGATGGACTCCCTCCTATAGACAAAGTGGAGATTCTTGTAGAGCTCAAAGAGAAGTTAATCTTATTGTGAGGTTGCAAGGTCAGTGACTATAAAACTAATATCTCAACAAATGGAACTAACTGTTGGGTGTGGAAATCTGTGGATAATTTAAATTTGGAACCCTCAACAAAAGAGATATATGGTAAGATCATCAAAAGCAGGAAAATCAAACAAGTAGAGAGGAATGAAAAATAGTTTGGGCAGCTTCTGAAGATGGAAAGTATAGTGTGAAAAATAGATATAAAGCACTTATTATCTCCCAAAACTAGGATGAAGTGGACCTCCCACTCAATTTGTGTTGGGACTTGTCCTGTCTACCAAAGGCTGGGTTCTTTGAATGGTTGGTTTACCAAAACAAGATCCTTATGGCTGATAGATTCCACAAACTTGGGTATGAAGGTTCCTCTAGATGTGTGCTATGTAGACTAAATAGTGAAGGTACAAACCACATCTTACTTAGTTGCCCTTACACCCAACATTGTTGGGAGTGGCTAAGATTCAAGTTGGGTTGGCATGCCCCTTTGCTAAACTCTCTAGTGGACCTTCTTAAAGGATGGCCTACTTATATCTGCAAAGGTGTTAATAATAAGATTTGGAATATTTGTGCATCTATCCTCATATGGGAGGTATGGAAGAAATAAATAGATGATTTTTTAGGGACTAGGCAATGCAACCAGAAGAGATAGTTAAAAAGATAGAAGTAAGCATAGTCAAGACACTAAACTCCCACCTCAGAAAATCCCAGAAAGAAGAAGGATCTTTCTCTTTCTAGGATGGTTTCATTAAGAAAAACTGGTCTAATCTCATTAACCCCCTACTCAGTTACAAAAAGATGAATAAGGAGGCTAGGGATAGTTGTAGATGGTCTCCCCCTCATAATGGATGGTCCAAGTTAAATTTTGACAATGCCTTAAGAGGCAACCCCAGCCTTACAGGCATCAGCTGCATTATTACTAATGATTCAAGTAATTGGATAGCTAAAAGGGCCAAATCTATTAATCCCACTACTAATAATTTAGCAAAGCTAAAAGCTCTTCAAGAAGGGCTCAAACTTTGTCAAGATCTAAATCTATCCAAAATTATCATTGAAGGAGATTCCTAGATCGTTTTAAATTCTATAAGAAGGTGAGCAATGCCCAATTGGGTTTTATACTCAAAATTAGAAGAGGTTCTTAATATTCTAGAAAATTTTGAAGACACTTAGATTTATCATACCTTTCAGGAAGGAAACAAGAAGGTCAAACATGGGGGCTGATGGTAAAACTTTCTTGGTAATCAAAGATAGGTAATAACACTTAAAATTTCTCGCAAGGGTTCTAATTATTTTCTTCTTTCCCCTCCTTTTCTTAGATTGTTTAACCCCCTCCTCCTTTGTTCTCCCCTTATTAACCATGATAGTATAAATTTTTTGGTGCTGAGAGTTCTATGTTTTTGGTCTTATCTATAGTTTTGATTAGTTGTCTAGATTTAAGCCTAACAAAGGTCATTTTCGAAGGTGCCTTGTAATGGAAAGTTCTTCACTCTCTCCCAAATCTATATTTCTAATTAGTATAATATTACCACCCTTATTAATAATATTTTAATTTTCTCCCAAATTTTATTTTGTCATTTTTTTCTTTTTGTTGATTTCATGTCCCAGGCCTGGAAATCATTGGTGTCTTATTTATCACAATCAAGTGTGTAGACTAATTTTTTGGGGGTTAGGAGATTTAGCTTTTAGGTACTTATTTTAGTTATTTTATAGTGTCCTTTGTATACTCATTTGGTGGTTATTCTTGACCGTTACACTTATATATTATTAATTAATGTAATATTTAATAATTTAGTAGCATTTGAATTAGTTAAATGTTAAATATTTATAGTGTAGGATATTCAGCAACATATAGCCTAGGAAACTAAGGTACAGTTGGAGTGAATCTTCTATTTAATCATAGGTTAGATCAAGGATATCATTCTTAGATCTCTTTAAATGTTTCCCATCAAATTTTCCTTACAGAGTCATGATTTTCATATCAACCACATATTCGGGCTCTCACATCTGAGCATGTTGTCAATCCTTCCTTAGTTCCAAGTATCCCTTTAATCATGAAATCAAACAAGGTAATCTTGCAAATTCAGGGAGATGGCATCATCATACGTGGTTCTAGAATCTTCTTCCTGAGATCTATAAAAATGCAAGTCTAGGTCTCAGCTTTCCTACCCTTCATTTCCACTTTGTCTCTAGTAAAACATCTCCCCATGGACACAAACATATGTTTGTATCACACCCATGAGAATTTTACTATGGAATTTTGTGGCCCTATCAAACTAGAGAGATGGAGTAGGATTTGTAGGCAAATAGATGACATGAGCTGTGTTGCAGTTAGTAGGCATTGGGGGAAGGGGTTTTAAATTATGAATATTCATGGCATACAAACAGTGACATCTTGGGTCTTTGGGTAGAATGTCTTGCCAGGGTAGGTGTAGAGAAGGGGGATATTGTTAGATTGAGCCATAATTTGTTTGATTCAAGCTGGTTGCTAGGTCTTGAGATTGTTGTGGCTAACATAGATGCCAAGCTTAAAATTCCTCTACCGAAAGCTTATATGGAATACAAAATTGGTAGCCCTGAACTTGAAACATGCCCTAGGAACCCATGTTTGGTTTTTAGAGACAATATTCTCTTTTATAGAGCATGGCCAAGGATGGAAGCGAGTATTCAATTCCTGCTGAGATGGAGAGGAATCATAGGAGACTGTGGCAGAGAATGGCTCTTGAATTATCTTCGGGCTTTTGATGCATACATCCATTCGGAGGCAGATCTTACGAACTTGGAAGATGTGGAGTTTTGATTCCCTAATTATGAGAAATCTAGCAGAGGAAGGACTTCTTATTAATTTCCGCTAGGTTCAAAGGCCAAAAACCTCCATGAAGCCTCATAAATTATAATGGTTTACAAAAAGCAACACTAAGGAACAGTGCTTGGAAATGGGAACAATTTTTTGGTCACGAATATAGCTCCCCGGTAATTAGGTTAAGTTTGCTCAAGTTTTATCTAGGTTGCATTTTCCTTAAGCATCATATAACTTATATATGAATGATGTATGGTTGCATTCTTCTAAGTAGTCACTATAGTTTTTTGGTTTATTCTTGGAGATCTACATTTCCCTTGATAGCATTTTATATGTATATAGTCCTAGATTAGTCTCGACTGCATTTTCCTTGGCAACATATTCCATGCTTAAGATGTATAGATTTTGTATCGCTATGCTCTTCAAAGACATCCAAGATAGTTATTTTTGAGCTTACAGGACTAGTCAGGTTGGTTTGTATAAATTTGAAGATATTAATATAAAATCCTTATTTAGTTTATCTTGGTTCCTGGTATTAAGGCGGTTTTGGCTCTCAACTGGTGGCCCTCTGTCAATATGATTTCTATCATGTATTTTCATGTCTGGATTTCTTAACTCCCATTCTCTGAATTATCTACGAGGTTAAAAATTGGCACGGGTAGACAAGATCTTTTAATCATTTTCAGAGGTCATAGTATTATAATGTAATATGGGTAACACTTTAATAAAACCATCAATTGACACAAATATTACTAGTAAGAGTACTCGTTAAATCTTTATAAAAAATTTCACCCTTATGTCACTACAGTTCAACATTTCAATCAACCTAGATATATTCTAGTATTTATCCTAGTATGATATAAATTTGGAGACTAACTCTTGGCATTATAATTTTTGTACCAATCACTCTTTTTTCATTAGAGGATTACACCGATTGGCTCTTTAGTTGCTTTTTCCTCCTTGGATTATATTGATATGGTCTATGTTTATCTCTTATCACAGATTAACAATTAACAAGGTTCTATGGTTAGTTTATGGTGTTTTTGTTGTATTCAGGGCTCTTATTCTAAACCCAAGGCTGCATCACTCAACGCTCTATTGATTTCCCATCCCCTTATAACCAAAGTAATAATGTATGCAAAATGTTATGAAAATTTTGATCAGTTTCTTATTGGGGTATGCCTCTTTTATTTTTGTATAATAAAGGACTTTGGTCTCAAGCTAGACTGGAGGTTTTCTTCTCTGTTCTTTCCTACCAGTGCCCATCAGAATGGAGAATCTTGTAAATTTTTATTATTCCATTAATATAGTACAAGGCTTCAACCGTTTACTGATCAAAAAAAAAAAATTAAAGAAGAAATAAACTTGTTATAATATAATTTATCAAAAAAACATACATTTCTTTTTTACCTAAAAACATAAATTTTGGGTTTTATTCAATTAATTTTATTATTATTTTATACAATGTTATTATTTATTTTAATTTAAAAATTGATTAATAAAAAAATTTAATTAGTAATAATTATTTTACTCATTGAAAAATAGATAAGAAGAGTTTTTTCAAATTAAATTAAGAATATATAATGGTTGACATTCTTAACGTGAACATATTTTTTGACTATCGCAAAATAGTTTTATAGGTTTCTAAAGGTTGTTTTGTGGCTTTTAAAGTAGTTTCACTACGTGAGCCAAATTTTTCAAGTAAAAAGTACAAGGGCAATCACACATTAAAAGCCTATCGACTAAAAATCAATGGAAGACAACATTCAATTCATAAAAGAATAATTCTAAACTAGCAAGAATTTTTTTTTATCGATAAATGGCCAAAGCCTAAAAACTAGCAAGAAAATCTTTGATATGCTTGGCAACCCTTCAAGCGATCACACTTCACCAATCTTCTCACTTTTCCTCTGCTACTTTTTTATTCACAGTTTCTCCATAAAATTGCCAATCAACAACAAACCAACCTTAATACACATCCGTTATGCCTCCTTAAATAGGTATCTTTAGTCTTTTTTTGTTTAAACATCAACATATATCTTAGGGTTTGATGAGATTCATTGAATTTGTCCATCATTTTATCCTTCTTCTCCTTTCTTGACACTTCTAGAAACTTCACTTTGAATCCTTGCCTCTGATTGCTTAACAAACTCAATTCATGCATTAAATACATCATCTCATCAATCCTTATCATCCATGTGCTTTGACCAATCCAAAAATTCAACTTTGTTGGCCTCAAAACTTGATTATTCACAAACTGTTAAAATGCTAACACTTGGTCATTATTATGTTCTCCTGCTTAGTCATCACTGGTAGCTTGGTTTCTACTGTTCTATCTTGCTCAACTTACACTAGCTTGCTCGACTATTCTTGGTTACTACTATATTTTACTTCTTCATCTTGCTTGGCCATAACTAACACTCAATTAATACTATTTTCTTGGCTATCTCTTAAGTTCCTTAATCTTCCACTTCATTGACTTAGTAAAACTGTCACTCGATCAAGCTTAGTGTTTTACTCAACTTCTTGTCTTCTCTTCTATACATTAGCTCATCTATCTTCTTCACTCCATATAATAATTAAACAACACATTATCTTTTCAAAGACTAATTGATCAAGTGGCCATTGTAATTCCAACATACTTACTCCTATTTACTCAACAACTTCACGAGTTCATCTAGTTATCTCTCTCTTCAAATCTTCTTTATCAATCAACTGATATGACACTCTACACTATTAGAAAATGTCTCACTGGTAAGGTTTGACATCAATGACAATATAAAAATTGCTCCAATTGTAGTTTCTAACAATATCCACCTTTGGCATTGATGACAAAACCTCTAGTTACCATGCAAATCCAAAAGACTTTGTCATGATTTATTAGTATCAACCAGTATCAACTCCCTCTATAATTTGTATCAGATCTTCATTAATATCCTTAGTTTCATTTTAATTCTTATGTTTGCACTCTCTTACACTTCTCCCTCTATGATACATGTACACTAAAAAAGTGCACTCCTCTAAACCCTTTTATCCAAGATATCCCATGGATTGGAATACTTGAATGGTGGCTTATAGCTCCCTATCCATGGAGTGCAAAGGTGCATAAACAAGTATAAAATGATCTCCCAAATGAGCCTTGAAGATGCAACCCTTTCTAGTAAACCATGCAATGGGAGGTTACTTAGACAAGAACAAGAATGTAAGTGTCCAAAAGGAGTCCTCAAATGTGCAATGCAAGTATGATCTATGCTAAAATGAGATGTACAATGCAACTAGATTAAGAAAATAAGAGTGTTACAAAAGTCATTCTAATTAAACTAGGTGATTTAAGCTATTGCAAAGAAAACTAAACCACTTGCAAATGAATCTAAACTAGTATGAGAGTGATGATGAGAGAATTTAGACAAGTAGAAGTTGTCCACTAACTCTAAGAAGATCTATTGAGAAACATGTAGCATAACAATACTCAAGAAGTGGATCCTTTGTGAAGGAGAGAGCTCTCTCTTTTAAAGGTAGATGACCGGTTGAGATAAAGATCAAGGAAATGGGTAATCAAGGGTGGGGGTTGACTTTTGGCATAATCTATGTGTAAGAGGAAATCAACCAATGAAAAGGAGTTGACTTTTCATGTGAAACAAAACCCTTTTCTTTTAATTTGTAAATCAAAAGATGACTTTATGTATGCACATTGAGTGGGTTAGAGGAATGGGGTCTTTTATTTAATTAAAAGGGAACATGTTCTTATTGAGATAATGGGTGTTGCACACATTGCATAATATTTTTATATTGTATTATTTTATTTTATTATGTAATGTTGCACCATGATGAACATACAACATGTAGAGATTCCCATGGGAAATACTTGATAAGTTGTATTATAACATTGTGATAATGTTTCATGTAATTATTTAATATTGGGGAAAAGAATTAAATTTCCAATACTAAATGGGGGGTCACTGGGTTAGGTAGCACATGGTTTTAGCACATGATTTATGTAATACCACTTGGTGGTTTTGTGGGACTTGCTACTATATAAGCATCCATAAGGGTAGTTGTTGGTGTCAGAAGGAGAAGAGAAAAGGTGAAAAGGAAAGAGTCGAGTAGGACAAGGCTTGACAGTTTAACCAAAGGAGCATTTGTGAAGGTTGGAAGCATGACATGGGATGTGTAGATTCATGCTTGTTCACATGGATTGCTTGGTAGTGTCTATGGCTTTGAAGGCTTCCATGGTTGTATTGCAATGGTATTTTTGCTAAATAATAATGGTGATGGATGCTTTTGGAGGTTGGGTTTTTTTGCTCAATGAGAATTTTTCAGGGTATATCTTGTGTCACATTTTTTGTGGGTATGTTGTCTATTCTCTTGCATGTGAATTTGAATTGCATATTTATTTCAGATCTATTATGGGTTATGTGAAAATAGTTATATTATTCTTTCTTGGAAGTTCCTTACAAGTGGTATCAAAACTATGATTTTATTATTGTAACCCTAGATTGAATCCATGGGAATGTAAGAGAGGATAAAAGAGAGGGCAAAATATATGGATTTTGTAGGTTGTTTATTGCAAATCTGAGGATTTTTTGTGTTTGTTGTTATGATGGGTTATTGGTAGATTTTGGGCATGTGAAATTATTGGTCAAATGAATTTTTTGGATGTTTCATTTAAATGAGGGTTATATGGGGAGCTTGCAGAAATGACTCTTAAGAAAAAACAAACCTTACCATTGGATCCAAGTTGATGTTTCCATAAATTTTGATACATAATATGCCCTAGTTTTCCATGTTTAGAGGAAATGAAAGAGTTTTTTAGTTTTAGCCCGCGATGGCCATCAAATTTAATCGCGTCAGAATTTTTGTCACAAAAAATAAATCGCAGTGAAAATGGTAAAAAGTCTGTCTTAGTAAAATGACCATAACTTTCTCTCAAGTTATCAAATTTTAAACTTCTTATAGGCATTGGAAAGATAATTTAGAGCACCATAACTTGGTGTAGGTTTGGTTCTATGATTTTGACATTGTCTTAGGTTTTAAGAGCCCAAAAGTTAGATGTTGTTTATTTTGAGCACAAATTAGGTTATAACTTGGGCATATGAAGTTGGATTTTGGACTTCGAGTAGTCAACAGAAAGTTCTTGAAGAGATCTACATATTGGTTCAGATTTGGTGTATGTTTGACATAATTTATTTGGTGATATATTAATTTGAACAATTTATGATATATATTAACTATGGTAGCATTGTGAGTTTATGACATTGTATGTTTTAGAGATTTAAGATTTGATGTCATTGTATACTTAGTTTATATTTCAGATTGGTCTCATTATGATATGGTTATCAGTGTTTGGTTTGGATATGCATGATGATTTGTTGGGTCTACAAGTTGTGTAGTGTTGTAAGTGGACTATACTTACAAGTTACATTTATGGCTTGGTTATGGGTTGTCTTTGCCTATTGATTTTTCATTATTGATGCATATTTAGATTAGTGGCTTGGATTTGGGTTGTCTATGCCAAAAGTCACATGATTTGTTAATTTTTTCTTCATGTAGAAGGGATGAGATGTTGTTACCAGGTACACTCATGGTTAAGGATTATGGTTGACTATTTTATGTCGACAGGTTAGACACTTTTGAGAGTCAGATGCTCAGTTCATGGATGCAATCATGGTACCATAGATTTTGGCATGACATGATTGTATATATAGGTACATCCTTGATGTTCATTAGTTTGTATTCTTGATTTGATTATGGTGCTATATCTTCTTAGTTGAGGATCATGGTTATTTTGTTTCTTTTGATGAGCTCATGGTGTGCACTTTGAATTTTTTAATGGTTTGATGCCTTGGTTGATTCTCATGGTTAGAGGATGGTTTTTTCATCATGATGTCATGGATATCTTGGATACATGATTTAGTGGGAGCTTGTGACATTGATGAGGTGATAGTGCAGGATTAGTTCCTAGTCTGATTTGTATCTTCTTGGTTTGGAGATCTTGATTTTACTTGATATTGACACTTTAGTTGTATGTAGACATAGAGGGTCTTCATGTAGGAGATGGATTTTATGATGTCATAGGTGAGTTGGTACCATAGTTGAGTGGGTGTTCTTGGCATTGATATATTTATTGAGTGTTTGCAGATGTTGGAGATTTGTCTTAGATCCTATTGCTGCATAAGCATCTTTAACATTTGCATGGTGCACTTGTTATCTTCACAGTGTGTGGAGATGGTTCTTCATGGTGTATGGAGATAGTTAAGATATTGAGGACTCATGGGGTTCTTTCTTATCTTCATGGTGTGTGGAGATGGTTGCATCTTGAGGATTAATGGGGTTCTTGCTAAAGGTGTGGTTTATTCTTTCATTTGGCATGCTATCCTTGGTGTGAGGATGGTTTTATTATCATGTCATGGTATAGTATTGATACGTGTTTAAAGTTTTAACATGTTATAGTATGTTAATATGGAGCATTTTATCTCTTTTTGTTTGAGATGGTAAGATCATGTTGTCATGTTTATGTTTCTGAGGCCATGGTTCAAACTTTGACATTGATCTTGGTTTAGTTTCTTGGTATTGAGTACATTGATCATAAGTTGTATACTTAGTGATATTGCTATGTTGTATTTGGAGTTTGAATGGATTGATTGGTTACAGGTGCTCATGGATACTTAGAGACAATGGTGATGCTGATTTCTCTTGGATTAGAGATATGTTTGTTGGGACAATTGATGATTTTAGTAGGAAGTCTGAGGGACATTCACCTAATATGGACTTGAGAGGAGACTATTCTTGGGTGAGTCCTGGTATGAGACGTGGATATCTTGATGAGCATTCTCATTCCCCACTCTTGGTCTACTCGACGGTTTGCTACTTTAGAAGTATAGCTCATTGTTTCTCTCAGGTGCATTATGTTTATTCTTGTCTTTCATGGATATGGACCTTGAGCTATGGTACATGAGTTATTTTTGGAGGGTCCATTTGAGAGATGGTTTAGCATTGGTTATCTCCATTTGCATATATTGTCATGCTGGCTAAGTTTGAGAGATGGCTTTATATTGGGCATATTCCTTAGATTAGGAATGGTTTATGAGTTTGATCTTCTTGTGAGAGGCTTACATCCATGATTAGTTATATGGTATGGTTTGGGTTTTGTTGAGGCTTCTTGGTTTGGGTTTTATGGAGGATATCATACTTGCATAATTTACATCTAGAGGTGAGTGTAGAAGGATATGATATAGGTTATGATTTGCATGGTTTCTCTTTGGTCTTGGTTATCTTCCTAGATGTTCAGTTTCACCTACATTGGATTTGAGATTGGTTAGAGATTGTGATCACTGGTTTGTGCTCATGTATGTCATGTGAGAGATGACATGGTTATTCCTTTATCTCTTTCCTTTTTTGGTTGTGGAGAACATGGGAGAGCATTGGAGATTGGTTATGAGAGTTGTTCTTGCAGGTTATTGGTTTATGTGTTGTGGATTTCTTTAAGACTACATGGATTCACTTCTTTGAGATGTTGTGAGTGGATTGGTTATATATTTGACATTATCTTTTACAGTGGGAGCTTCTTGGTATATATGTGGCAAGTATTTCTCTTGATACTTGTGATTGGAGTTATAGATTGGATATGTTGATTTTGTGAGACTCACTTGGTATACCTTTGGAGGTATGGATAGTTGAATGGGTTTGGCGCTTTCTCTGGGTGCTATTTTAGCTATGGATATTTTGAAAACTACGAATACATGTGATTACCTTTGGATCAGGTTTTTTTGTGCTTGACATTTTAGTTGGTACAAGATTTCATGATCTTCTAATGCGACAAGTTGGGTGACTTTATCTTTGGATGGCTTCTATGTATGTTCAGTGGCAATGGCATAATAAGAGGTGAGATCATTCATGTTTGAGATGCTAGACATTTTGATTTTGTTGCAGGTACCAGAATGGAGCACTTTATCTACTTTGATTCAGGATGGTGGATGTGCTACGAGGGATTGTTCCCTTTCTCATATATGTGGCTACAGATTGACCCTATGCAATGTATACAACAAGTGGGAGATTGTTGAGATAATGGGTGTTGCACACATTACATAATATTGTTATATTGTATTATTTTATTTCCTGCAGCATGTAGAGATTCCCATGGGATATACTTGATGAGTTGTATTGTAACATTGTGATAATATTTCATGAAATTATTTAATATTGGGAAAAATAATCAAATTTCCAATTCTAAATGTGGGGTCAATGGGTTAGGTAGCACATGGTTTATGTAATACCACTTGGTGGCTTTGTAGGACTTGCTAATATATAAGTAGCCACAAGGGTAGTTGTTGGTGTGAGAAGGAGAAGAGAAAAGGCGAAAAGGAAAGAGTCGAGTAGGACAAGGCTTGACAGGTTAGCCAAGGGAGCATTTGTGAAGGTTGGAAGCATGGCATGGGATGTGTGGATTCATGATTTTTCACATGGATTGCTTGGTAGTGGCCATGGATTTGAAAGCCTCCATGGTTGTATTGCAATGGTATTTTTGCTGAATAATACATGGTGATGGATGCTTTTGGAGGCTGGGTTTTTTTTTTCCCTCAATGAGGGTTTCCCAGGGTATATCTTGTGTCACATTTTTTTGTGTGGGTATGTTGTCTATTCTCTTGCATGTGGATTTCAATTGCATATTTATTTCAAATCTATTATGGGTTATGTGGAAATGGTTATATTATTTTTTATGCAAGTTTCCTTACAATTCTTTTAATCAAATATGGATTTAAGATAATATAGTCAAACTATAGGTTAAAATCAAATAAATTAATTTTTAGCAATTTGGTCTAGGAAAATGATTAAATAATTTAGCCAAAACGTTGAGAAGGGGGCTAATAGTCTAGATGACCATTTTCCCCCTCTTTGACTGATGTGTGATCTATCTAGGAAGATATGACATCAAAGAATACAAAAGCCAAGTAGGCAACAATAAATAGAGAGATCTGATTTTGAAGAATGAAATGCATAAAGAGATAGGGAGTCCTGATAGTGATAGTACTAAACACTAGGAAAGAGATGATATTAGAACTCAAGAAGAGTACTAACACCAAGAAACATAGATGTATCAAGAGCAAATGAAAAGATCAAACGTATACTCCTGAGAAATAGATAGGTGTAGCAAGCGATGATAAGGTATTTACGTCCCCTCAGGATAAAAATTGAAATGAGGTAAAGGGAATGTAGAAATGAGAAAGATATCCTAATATTGAGATATATCAAAGTCCATGATGACATATTAGTGTTAGAACCAAAGAGTGACCATAAGAAAGTGATAGAATGCCCCAGTTTGACTAGAGTTGACCAAGAAGGATGTAGTATGAAAATTAGGTCAAATCAAGTAGAAAGATGGTTTGGAAGATAAAGATGTGAATTAAAATGGGTATGTAATGTAGAAATGGTGAAGATATGGAGAAATGAATATGCTCCAGTGAAGATTCAAAGATTAGACCTCAAAAGGTTTGCTAACTACATAGAAGAAGATAGAATTTTAAAATGCACTTTTAACTATCAAGATGAACTTGGATTTTGATTTCAATCCTGAAAATGAATCCAAGATGTTGAAATTAGCTAGGGGTCCAATTTTCACATAATTTTGAGGAGTTTGGAAAATGAGTAAAAAATGAGGTTGGAGGACTATATAAGGGGTCCAAGGGTCATTTTCAATTCATTTGTCTTTTGTGATTTTGGAGAGCTCTTGAGTGATTTTGAGAGAGATCATGGAGCTAGTTGGCATTCTGACCCACATACACCATTTTGAGAATAGTTGATTTCATAATTGGCCACTCAAGTATGAGGCACCAATAAGCCGTTGAAAACTTTTCACTTTTTTGAGCATTCAACACATTTTTATTAGGTTTTATGGGGCTTTTGACAAAAATATCATGTGTACTTTAAAAGTATCGCACAAATACTTTAAGAAGTATCATGTGTTAGAGTATCCATGTGATACTTTTGTCACACAAAGCATATCACATGTTTTGGAAAACTCTATCACCTCAACCCTACCCAAACATCATATGGCATGGTGCAAGCTATCATCCAGGTGGAAAGTATCACATGATACTAGATCAACAAAAAAATCACATTCCTATAATGAAAAGTGTCATGTGAGTCATTTTTGAGTTGTATAGTGTTAAATTTTGCATGTATGAGCACTTTTTTTGGTCATTTCAATGTATTGATGATTTTTTGGGTCTTGTTTATAGCTGATACTAATGTTTTTGATGTTTGTGTGATCTAATTTTGTAGATTGCCTTTCCCACCCTTTGGATCAAAGCCCCCAACATTATGGCATTGCACATCCTTCCTCATCTAGATGATGATACGAAGGCCAGCATAGGGAGTATGGGATTGAGATGGTTGACACACATGCCCCATATATGGGTGAACCATAGGTTATTGACTGCTTTAGCTAAGCGATGGCACAATGAGCACAACACCTTCCATCTACCTACTAGAGAGGCTACCATCACTTTAGAGGATGTATATCACATCCTTTAGGTACCATGCCATGGAGACCCTGTGAGTATGATCATCAGGTTTTGATGCTCATTTGTTTTAAGTTTATGACTTCCATATGAAGTGTATGGATGTGAGGTTTTGCATGTCATAGGTTTATTACGATCAAACCCCTATAGAGAGGGGAGACTAATGGTTCAACAACTATTTTAGGATGTCACTATCCTAGATCGCCACTTAAGCTGGGAGAGGCTCATAAATGAGTATGGAGATGAGTATCCATTACCTTTTCTTCTTTGTTCACTAGTTTCCCAAGCTCTAGTCACTGATAGGGGCTAGAAGGGCTTCCCACTAGAATGGGTTTGATTGGTAGCATACATGATTGCATGGCCTAGGAGGATGGCATGGGGACCCACTATCCTTGCGAACATGTATCATGAGCTCCATAAGATAGTCTATTGATCTGGGTGGATGTGGGCATGCGATACAATGCTGACCCAAATATGGGCTTTAGAGCACATTGCAGTGATCTGACCACTTGTGCAGCCATGAGAGCACAATGAGCCCTTCATTTTTAGATAGACAAGGTTCATCCCACAGAGTCATAGTGGGGATGTGACTTACTATCAATGTATTTTTGATGAGCTTACCTATTTTTTTTGGTGGCCATACCATTAGTGTCACAGATGGTCTGACATATGGGAGCTTGAGTACATGTGCTATAGTCGGCCACTAGTTGGGAGACATTTAGAGATTGTAAAGTGATTTGTGAGAAGGTGAGTATGGCGATAGTTTAGTCAATGATAGGTGATCTCTATGGAGACCACCATCTATGCACAATTCCATGGTGAGGAGGCATAGTGTTGGCTATCCATGTTGGAGTACCATACCAAATTGAGGGACACAACAACATTGATGAGGGAGCCTTGGGATTACTGCCTGAAATTGGCTGATGCAAGGGTAGATCTGACATATTTGTATGAGATGCAGAGGTATCCTTTCCTGAGGTTCATATGACTAGATGCACCACCTATGGTAGTAGGACAAGGGGGATGGTGGAGGAGGTGGAGGTAGGGGTGGTAGGTGTATGGAAGTTGGGAGTAGCTCTCCAGCAGGTGGGAGGAGATGGAAGTGGGCCCAAGCTGTGAGAGAGGAGAGTGAGGAGGAGGAGGAGGAGGAGGAGGAGTGTCCACTGAGACATAGGAGAGTGGGGAAAGTAGAGCCATGAAAGGAGCAACCTATCAGGGGAGATGGGGAGGAGGATGATCGAGATGTCAAGATTTGGGCCCTAGATAGAGTTGCAGACAAGATTACTTTAGCCATGCAAAATCAACAATTGATAGACAAGTGGGCACAGGGATAGGAGCTTATAAGGAGTGGGATGCTACTAGGTGATAGTCAAGGCATCATGTTGTGTAGGTTGCCTACTACTATGCTGCATACAGAGGTGTGGTGTCATTAGGATAGAGACTACAAGATTACTCAGAGCGGGCAGGGAGATTAAAGGGTGTGGTTCAACCATCAGATAGGAGATAGGCTCCACCTCCATGACCACCACCAACTTAGGAGGGTGAGAGCTAGTCTTAGAGTTAGGAGTAGGTTTAGGATGATTTCCTTGTGACATTTTGTTGTACCATATGTATTTTGAGATATTAATCTAGATTTTGGATCCAAAGTACTTTGACTCATTTGATATATATGAGATATTGGATTTGATCGATGTACTTGTGTATTTGTCTCATCTTTATGATCATGGATTTGATGTTATATATGGATGTTTCAAAATTTTGAGTTTGTGTTTTCATGTGATGCTTATGTTCATTTTTATATACTCATAGATCTCTCTAATGGATAGTTTTAGATCTCATGTTTATGCTATAAACTCATGTTTTGAAAATGTGGTACATGGATACATTAGATGTGATGATTTAGATTAACCCCTTGTGATGACAAGATAGCAAAGAGGCAAAATGAAAGATCAAGAATATGAAAAGAAATGATTGAGGAGAAAGTGAAGAAAAGATAATAGCAATTAGTTGATATGTTCGTGAAAGATGAATAGAGAGCCCTCTTCATATTTAGAAATGCAAGACTAAGCTAGAACATATCTATGATGAAAAATAGGATGAAAAATGGTTTACTTGCAAGGGACACAAAACATTTAGACTCTAATTTCATCATTGAGCATTTATTAGGGACATCGAAAGATTATACAATCATCACTAGTATAACTATGAGGATATGAATATGATCTAAGTCAGATACGAATGTGGTAATCCAACCTAAGCATCAAGGACAGGTAAGTCTAGATGACTAATGCAGTTAGATTCCCTAAGTTTACTATAGCAAGATTACACTTGTATCAAAGTATAAGTGCCAGGATAACCCCTGAGTGCGGTCTTGCAAAAATAGACAAAGATGATACTTTATAAGTCAAAGTGTCAAGTAGGACAAGCATGAATGCTCTAAACACCTTAGACTAACAAAGTATACCCATAAGTAGAAAGAAAGTAAACATGCCCCATGTCCCTAGTCTTCTAGTCCATGACATCTTTGAAAGATTATTAGGGAGGGAACACTTAGCAAAGAAATCATCATAAATAGCACACAAAGAAGATAAAGTTCATCATAGCTCAACGAGTTTTAATGTTTAAGTGTGTGTGTGTGAATGTCACATGGCCTTTTATTCAATATTTGAATATGATAGTGAGAAATATCATAGCATCCTAGATTGTAGATATGGTATCTAAAAAGTGTTGAGAAACACTCAATGTCAAGGGGGTGGGTAGTGTTGAGAAACATTGTTTTGCATGAGTTGCCAAAGAAACCCTAATGCAAAAGGAGACCCTAATAAGCTAAAAAGTTGTGCCCATGATATGAGGACAAGAGATGATTCTAAGATAGGAAATGTGTTGTGGAGTGAATAAGTGAGACTAATAGACATAGGTGCAAGGGTCTTAAGTAGCATCTATTTCCAAGTTTTCACCACTTGGCAGATTTTTTTAGGACTTTTTTCAAATTTTTATTTTTTTCTTGTATTTTTTAATTTTTAATATTTAATTTTTGGTTATACATCAAAGTGCCTATTACTAGGTTTTCACTAAGATGATCATTTTTTTTTAGGACTTTTATGATTTTTAGACTTTTTTCAGGATTAATAGATATATAAAGATAACTGAGATGTGAGCCTTAAACATATAATTTCTTTAGATGTAGAATGTTGACAGGCTCAACAATTTGTTCCCCTTTGGATGTAGAAAGTTGATATGCACTAGATTCAAATGTTGCTGTGACAATATAAGGACCCAACCAATTAGGCTCAAATTTCCCTTTCTGCTCTCTATTTTGTTGATTTTTGGGGTTTTCTTGAAGCACAAGCTCAACCACTTGGAATTTATGGGGATGGACCTTTTTGTTTTAGGTAGTAGACATCCTTTTCTAATAAGCACTCATGTGATCAAAAAAAGCCTTGCAATGCTCATTGAGGGTTTCTAGCTCTTATATTCTCATGGCCCTATGGTCTTCATTAGTTATCAACCCATGTAGGTAGACTCGTAGTGAGGGAATCTCAACTTATAAGGGCAAGACAACCTCAGAACCATAGACTAAAGAAAAAGGTGTAGCCCCTATAGGAGTACGTATGGTGGTCCTATAGGCCCATAGTGTTAGATTGATCGGTAGGTGCCAATCTCTACCTAATTTGTGGATCATTCTATGTAGGATTTTGAGCAATGCATTATTAGAGGCCTCATCTTGGTCATTCCCTTGGGGATAGTAGATTGAGGACTAGTGTTACTTGATCTTGAATTTCTTACAAAGTTGTTTTAGGTCCTTATTTTTGAATTGTCCTCCATTATCAGTAAAAATGAAGGATGGGATGCCATAACAAAAAATAATGTGATTGAGAATAAATAAGGAAACATGCTTTCTTGTAGTAGTAAATAAAGGTACAACTTCAACCCACTTCATGAAATATTTTGTCGCTGTAATAACAAATTTGTGACCACTGGACAAACTTGGGTGAATCTTTCTCACTGGATCAAAGGCCCACCACTAAAAAGACCAATATGTAATAGAAGGTATAAGCTCACATCTAGGAGCATGAATAAAGTTACTGTGAAGTTGACATTTCTTACAAAATTTAGCATATTGAACAGTGTCATCTTGCATGGTTGGCCAATAATAGCCCTCCCTAAGTAGTTTTCAAGTGTGTGTAAGGCCATCGAAGAGTAGCCTACAGATGTTGTTCTATACTTTAGCTAATTCCTTTTCAAACTCTTCTAGTTCTAGACACCTAAGGAATGTTCAGTCTAGACCGTTCCCATACAAGTCACCAGAGACCAAGGTGTAGTGTGAGGCATTGTGAAGGAGTTGGCATTTTAAGTTTTTTTTAGTTTTGTGTGAAATCTTTAGGAATGATTTGATCATTTAGGTAGGAGAAAATGGTGGAGTAATGTGAGTCATGACCAAAAACAGTGCATATCACATGGTCAGAGGATTCATATGTATGGTGATGTAATTCTTCCACTAGGAACTCAAAATGTGATTCATGTTCTTGTAGCTGAAGAATATATGCTAGGGTGACCATAATATCTACTACCTTATTTTCTACTCTAGTAATTTGTTGAAATATTACAAATATGAAGTGGTTTCATAGAGCATCAATCAATTTCTTATATGGTACCAACTTGTCATCTTTGGTCTAATAATTATTGTTAACTTGGTTAATAACTAGCTGGGAATCTCCATAGATACATAGCTTTGTGATCCTCCATTCTAAAGCCATTTTAATCTCATTTGTTAAGACCTCATACTCTACTATATTATTTTTTCAAGGAAACAATAGTTTGTAGGACTTAGGGATCATGTAACCATGAGGTGTGATAAACAGAATGCCTGCACCAACTCCATTATGGATGTGAGAACTGTCAAAGAACATCTTCCAAGTTATTTCAGTGATATACATGATTGAAGCATTAGAAAATTCAATCTGCATAGGAGTTACAACTTGCAACAAAAAATCAACAAGATGATTAGCTATGGCTTTCCCCTTGATAGCTCTGTGTTTGACGTATTGGATGTCAAATTTGGAGAGAATCATCATCCATTTAGTCATATATCTGGTAAGCATAGTTTTACTCAATATATATTTGAGGGTATCTATTTTTGCAATAAGATGCATGGTGTGAGCCAACATGTAGTGTTGAAGCTTTTGGGAGGCAAATACCACTACAACACAAGCCTTCTCAATTTTGTTGTAGTTCATCTCATAGGCTACCAAAGTGCAATTGATGTAGTAAATAGCACACTCTTTTCTAGTCTCATCACTTTGTGCTAAAACCGCTCCTAGGGAAGAATCTATAACTGAGATGTATAGTACCAAAGGTTTTCCTAGTATGGGCGGCATCAATATTGGAGGTTTAGCCAAATACCCTTTGATTTGATCTAAGATTTGTTGACAATCTTCATTCCAGATACAGGTGGAGCCTTTGTGCAAGTTCTTGTTGAAGGAATGAGCTTTATTAGCCAACTAGGATATGAAGCTCCTAATGGATTACAGACATCTTTGAAAACTTCTTAATTGATTGATATTCCTAAGAGGAGGTATTTCCATGATGGCTTGCACCTTTTTGGGATCAACTTCAATTCCTTTCACTGATATGATATAACCTAACAATTTGCCTAATGTGACACCAAGTTCATACTTTTGGGGATTTAATCTAAGTTGGAATTGTTCCATACAATCCAATATCAAATTAAGGTCATCCATATGTGTATCTTATTTTTTATATTTGGCCAATGTGTCATCAATATATTCTTCCATATATTTGTGCATCATGTTGTGGAAGATGGTGGTCATGGCTAGTTGATAGGTAGCTCTTGCATTTTTAAGCCCAAAGAGCATGACATTTAAAAAAAAGGTACCACATGCACATGTAAAGGCTATTTTTTCCTGATCTCCAAGGGAAATTTTTATTTAGTTGTACATAGAGAAGCCATCTATTAAAGACTACATTTCATAGCCCGCAATCATGTCCACTATCATGTCTATGTTAGGCAGTGGAAATTCATCCTTAGGGAATGCTTTGTTTAGGTCTCTAAAATTGGTGCACACTTGAATGGGTTTATCATGTTTGGACATAGGTACAATAATACAAATCCACTCTACATAATCAATAGCTCTAATGAAGTTTTCACTTAAGAGCTTTTCTAGTTCCGCCTTAACCAAGAGAGTCACGTGTGGATGCATTTTTCTCAACTTTTATTTAATAGGCTTGACACCAAGAGAAATATATAGATGATGCATAATGAGATTAGTGTCAAGGCTAGGCATATCTAAGTAGGTCCAATAAAATTTTATTTTATTCTCTTGAAAGAACTTAGTGAATTTCTCCTTTTCTTCAGTCGACAGAGATTGAGCCACATGAATGATTTTGGGAAACTCTTTTGTACCGAAGTTAATAGGTTGAGTGGGTTTGATGAGAACCAAGATCTATTTTGAAAATATCCTGGTAGACTACCAAGTACCTCATCCAAAAGAACTTCAAAGAGGTTTTCACCCTTAGATATATCTTTATTTTTACTTTTTTAAAGGTTTAAACACCACTACAAAGTGATTTTTTCCATCTAAACATTCATTTTTTGCTTTTTTAATTTTTTTTTATGACTAAGGTACTTGATATCTATTTTTTTCATGTTAACCATGGGTTCATTGGTGGAAGATATCATAGGTTTGATGGCGTTGAGGTAGCAAGAGATCTCATAGTCATTCTAAAAGGATGAAAGTTCTAGTCTTTGGTGTTGAGAAGACCAATATATGAGATCAAAGTGGATTAATGAGATGGATGCAGGGGCTTCAAGGTTATTGATATGGAAAGAGTCATCTCTGGTGACATGAGAGGTCAAGCATATAGTGAAAATTCCAAAGGAATCTAGATCACGAATAGGCTTAGAGGGATCAACATGATCCACTAAAGTAGTTTGAGAACCAAACTCATCAAACCCTAAACTAGGCTCTTTGACTATATTTGGTTGGGTAGCATAGCCATGGATTGTTAGTTTGTTGTAACCCTAAAGTAACATAAAATACTTGTATAAAAGGGCTTAGGGTTAGGTCTTTTTTATTAAGTTGTGATGCAAAATTGGTTCTTGTGGTGGTATTGAGCTGTAAGGGATTATAGATTGTAATTAGGTTGTAATCATTGGATTGTAATAAGATCAGAATTGCTGTTTGGTGGATGTAGCCTAGGGATTGGGTGAACCACATTAAATCTTGGTGCCTTGTGTTCTTTTCTGTGTGATCTATCATTTTTTGTTATTGGTTAAATTTGCATGTAATTGTTATTTCTATCTATGGTTTAATCCTAACAAGTGGTATCCGAGCCTAGTTGTTTTTTAGTTATCCTCTACAAGAAAGTTTCACAGTTTAGTGGGAGTCTCACAATTGAGTGGAAGAGATGTCAGGTGAGGGTAAGCTAAGGGTTGATATATTTAATGGGCAGAACTTCCAGTTATGGAAGATGCAAATGGAAGACTATCTGTATCAGAAGGATTTATGGAAGCCGTTGGAAGGAAAAGCCAAGAATCAGGGATCTATGTCAAATGATGAATGGGATCTTTTGGACAGAAAGGCACTTGGAAGCATTCGGTTATGCCTAGCACCATCAGTGACATTTAATATTACAAAAGTGAAGATGATAGAAGAGTTGATGAAAACCCTAGCGACACTGTATGAAAAGCCCTCTGCTTCAAACAAGGTATTTCTAATGAAGCATTTATTTTATATGAAAATGGCAGAAGGTAGATCTATTGCATATCATTTAAATGAGTTTAATACTATTACTAGTCAGTTATCTTCTGTGGGTATCAATTTTGATGAAGAAATCAGGGCTCTCTTGATTTTGTGTTCTTTGCCTAAAAGCTGGAATGGCTTGGTAATAGTTGTGAGTAATTCTGTTCCTGGATCTATTACCCTAAAATATGATGATGTGATTGGTGTTATTTTGAGTGAGGAAACTCATAGGAAAACCTCAGGTGGATCTACATCAAGAAGTTCTTTGAATACACAAAGCAGGGGTAGAACGATTGAGAGAGGAAGTGATTCTGGAAATCATGGGAAATCAAGAGGAAAGTCAAAGGGGAAGAGGTCTCAATTGAGAGGACTAAATGACTACTGGTACTGTAGGAAACTAGGTCATAAAAAGAAAGATTGCTGGAATCAAAAGAAAAAATGGAGGAGATAAATCAGATGGAGATAAGGAGGCAAATGTGGTAAGTAACAAATCTGAAGAGGATGCTTTGCTTCTATCTTTAGAAAGTGTTGATGATTAATGGGTTTTAGATTCTGGTGCTTCATTTCATGCTACACCTCATAGAGGTTATTTCATTGATTATGTCCAAGGGGATTTTGGGCTTGTTTATTTGGGGGATAATGAACCCTGTCAGATTGTTGGAAAGGAAAAAATTAAGATTAAGTTTCAGAATGGGAATCATTGGCTACTACATGAGGTAAGACATGTTCTAAGGCTGAGTAGGAATTTAATTTCAGCAAGGAAACTCGGTGATGAGGGTTGTGTAGTTACTTTTAATGATAAAAATTGGAAGGTTTCAAAATTTTCCCTTATAGTAGCAAAAGGTGTGAAAGTAGGCACCTTATATCTTTGTATAGGTCATATTGTTCCTTCTACTTTAATTGTTTTAGAGAAAAATGAATGTTCAGGAACAATTGCTATAGTTGAGCAGGGAGAACAAATAGTTGATGTAGATTCTGATACAGTGCTGTGGCACAATAGACTTGGGCACATGAGTGAGAAAGGTATGAAAGCACTTCATTCAAAGAAAGTTTTACCAGGTCTAAAATGTGTTAATATGGATTTTTGTGAAAGTTTTGTGTATGGAAAAAAAAGAGAGTGAGTTTTTTAAAGACTAGCAAGGAAAACAAAAAGGAGAAATTAGAGCTTGTGCATACCAATGTATGAGGACCGGCTCAGGTATCTTCCCTTGGAGGCTCTCATTACTGTGTTACATTTATTGATGACACAACTAGAAAAGTACGAATTTATTTCCTTAGACATAAATCTGATGAATTTCAAACTTTTAAGAAATGGAAATGCTTGGTTGAAAATGAGACTAGTAAGAAATTAAAAAGTCTCAGATCTAATAATGGTGGTGAGTATTGTAGTCATGAATTTGAAGATTATTGCTCCACTAATGGTATCCGTAGACAAAAAATTGTTCCAAGGACTCCATAGGAAAATGGAGTGGCTAAATGCATGAACAGGACTATAATGGAATGTGCAAGGAGCATGAGGTTGCATGCTGGGTTGCCCTTACACACATGGGTAGAGGCTATTAATACTACTGTATATTTGATTAATAGAGGTCCCTCTACTCCTTTGGGCTATGGTATTCCAGAGGAGGCATAGATTGGTAAGAAGGTGAGTTATTCTTTTCTCAAAACCTTCGGTTGTGAAGCATTTTCTCACACAGATTCTGAAAATAGAACCAAGCTAGAAGCTAAGTCAAAGAAATATGTATTTTTTGGATATGACATTAATGAGTTTGGTTATAGGCTTTGGGATTTTGAAAATCATAAAATTGTAAGAAGCAGGGATGTCGTATTCAATGAGAAAGTGTTGTACAAAGATCTATTGTAGCAACATGAGAAGAAAGAAAATGATTATGTAGTGTTGGATGATACTCCAAAAGCTAATGTTCCAGCCATTCCTCATGATGTGCAACAACTGAAACAACAAATACCACACACATTGGTGAATGTTAGATGATCAACAAGGCAAATTAGACCTCCACAAAGATTTTCTCCCTCTTTGTATTCAATTTTACTTACTGATGCTGGTGAACTTGAATGTTATGATGAAGTTATGCAGGTGGATACTAAGATTCAGTGGGAATCTGCAATGAAAGATGAAATGGACTCTTTTCTGAAGAATAAGACATGGGATTTATGCAAGTTTCCTATAGGTAAAAAGGTTGTATAGAATAATTGGGTTTCTAGGTTACAAAAGGTTAATGCTTTATCCACTACAGAGGCAGAGTATGTAGCTGCTACAAAGGAAGCCAAGGAGATGATATGGCTTCAGTTCTTTTTGCAAGAATATAGGATAATTAATTGTTCACAGATAGTCAGAGTGCCATTCATCTTGCAAAGAATTCAGCTCTGCATTCAAAGACCAAACACATAAGTTGCGGTACCATTTCATTCGGTCAGTTTTGGAGGATGGACAGTTAAAGCTAGAGAAGATACATACCAATGACAATCCAATAGATATGTTGACAAAGGTAGTAGCAAGAGAGAAGTTGAACTCCTCTTTAGCTTTGGTTGGTCTTCTAGATTGAGCATGAATAAAAGAACAATAGAGTCCAGGGTGGTTTGATCTAGTGGGAGCCCCATGTGGTAGCAGTATTGCTACAAGATCAGTCTCCAAGTGGGAGATTATTGTTGTTTAGTGTGGAGTCTGATTAGTCCCCAAGTGGGAGATTGTTACTTTGTGGTGACTAATCAAGAAAGTACTATGTTGCCATGGCCAACGTTGTGGCTGACATATGGCCAACATGTTGTAACCCTAAAGCAGCATAAAATACTTGTATAAAAGGGCTTAGGGTTAGGTATTTTTCATTAAGTTGTGATGCAAAATTGGTTCTTGTAGCAGTATTGAGCTATAAGGGATTAAATATTGTAATCAGGTTGTAATCACTAGATTGTAATAAGATCAGACTACTTGTTTGGTGGACGTAGCCCAGGGATTGGGTGAACCACGTTAAATCTTGGTGCCTTGTGTTCTTTTCTGTGTGATCTATTATTTTTTGTTATTGGTTATATTTGCATGTAATTGTTATTTCTATCTATGGTTTAATCCTAACATGGATGACATCCACTCCTAATTCACAAGATGCATCTGAGAGAATTTCCCATTCATATTCACTAGAATCTATACTCTGGTTCCTGGTGATCAAGTGAGCAATGTTCTCCCTTATCCTTTTTTTTTTTGAATCTTCATTACCAGATTAATTAGGTTCATTTTGTCTAGAGTTGAAAGCCTCATCGTCATTAGAGGTAACCATATTTTCTTCTCCCAAAAGTAGGGAGGTAGGAGGCATGAAATCCTCTTCTTGTAGAGTAGTAGCAAAAAAAGGTGGGTCATCATCCTCTGATTCACTAAACATGGGGGCTCTTCTATCAAATCTTGGTAATTCATCTTCTATCCCAAATCATTGGCCAATAGTATCTCTGTGTTTACGACCCTTAGTATGACTTAAGGGTTCTACGTGAGATTTCTTGTTACCAATTAAGGACCCTTGGCCCTGATAGCCCTTGTTTTTAAGAAATTTGTATCCTTTTCCATAACACTTAGGAGATATAGGAATAGTGATCGTGACTTCCTCCATATCTTCCCCTTCCCTATATATCCAATCTCTGATAGCTTGGTCTTCTTTTTTTGCTTCCAATGGAATCAATGACTAAACAAAAGTGCCAAAAATGGTCATAGCAGAATTTGAGGGCTTCAATTTTGTAGAAGGTTTCTTGTAAGATTGAGGAGAAATTGGAAAAGCAACAATAGAGTCCAAAGTGTACTCACCCATACCTAGGCTCATAATTTTCAACTTTTGTTCACACTCTTTTAGGGACAATTTGAGCTCATGAGAAGAACGATTGTGAGGGACTAGTGTTTCAGCAGTAGATAGTGTATTGATAGACATTGAGTTATCCCCAAGAATGACTATCTCAATACCATTAAAAGGTAACTTTATGCACTAAAGATATGTAGATAGTACTACTTGCATATCATGAATCCAGGGTCTTTCTAGCAACAAATTATGTACCAGTGGGATGTCTAAGACTTGGAAGACCACATCTTTTTTGACATGACCAACACAGATTGGTAGCACAATAAGACCTTTAGAAGGCTATTCAACCTCATCATAGGATTTGATGGTGATCTTCCACTTAGGTTCAATAGAAAATTTGGACATGCCTAGCTATTGAATAATTTTGAAGGAGACAATTTTTAATCCTACACCATTGTCTATCAAGAATCAATAAACATGAGTATGAAAGATTTGGTCTTCTATGTGTAGGGCTAGATTATGGGGATGACTGAGTGACTTTTAATATTCTTCAAAAAATGTGAGGTAATAGGTGATTCACCATAGCTTGGAATTGCTCAACATCAATATCCATGGGAACATTGGCTGTGCATAGAGATTTTTCAAGAATTTCCTTGTGCAAGGGAGATAGTTCTAACAACCTCAAAGACTGATATTTGTGTTGGGGTTCTTTGCAACTAATTGACAAGGTCATAGCTGGATATAGTTGGGGTAGCTACTTAGTTGGATGATGAGGCATTCTTAGAATCATTTTCGATTTTAAGGAAAATTTTAGATTGCCCTCTAGTGATAGCATTAAGTGTCTCACCATGTGAGGAGGAAGATTCTGCCACTCTAAGAACTACCTTAGGTTGAGTGTCCCTATGTTTTTTTTGAGCATTATAGATTTCAAGGACTACCTTAGGTCTTTCATCATCTATATCATAATTGGGTTCCTTGTCAAATTTAGGACCCATCACGCAAAGATATTCAACGAGTTCTATCACTTTATGATGTTGTCAACGTTAATATATGTGTAGTTGATCTTTACATCATGATTTTTCTTATCAGCCTTAGATGATTCCCATTTTTCATATTTTGGTAATGGTTGTTTGAAGGCTTTGTGATCATAAGTTTTTACTAAGCCATCCGCTATGACTTTGCTGGCATCGATGAGATCTTGAATAACATCTTTGAGATTGAAGAAATTTTTAGTGTTATGGCCTTTGCTCCTATGATAATTGTAGATTTGATGCTCTCTCCACCAAGTAGATTTGATGGGTGGGTCATAGGGCCAAGATTTTTCTGGAAGTGTGACAAGTTTTTTTGCAAGCAATGTCTTCAAGACCACTTCATAAGATTCTACCATAGGTGTGTAAACATGTTTTGGTTTAGAATTCTTTTAGTTTTATCAAATGTTTGAAACTTTGAAGTCTCTTATTGTTTTGTAGCATAAATAACATTAGAAAGGGTAAAGACTGACTCCTTGGTCTTATTCCAAGGCTTATTTTTGTCTTTACCATTTCCATTGCCAATTTTGTCTTTATTCAAGATAATGTCACCTTTTCTAATAACAAAATCCTTAAAGTTGTATGCATTTTCAACCATGACATTGGAGGATGTAAATAGTTGTTTTCTAAGGTCGTAGTAGAGCTCAGGTACAAGAGTATTGACAAAAATGTCAATCTTCTCGATCTCAAGAATTCACTGAGGGTACCTAGAATGTAGAGATCTCCATTGTCAGAGGTACATTGCAAAGGGTTCACCTTATATCTATTTAGTATTGCACAAATCCAACATAGTAATAGGATGTTGTATGTTATAGGAATACTACTAGATAAATAATTGTGAGAGCTCATCCAATGTTTTGAGAGTAGGTGACAATTTTGTGAACTATTCCATAGCTTGGTATCTCAAGCTCCTAGGAAACAACCTCATGAGGTAAGTATCTTCATGCATGAAGTCCATACAAATAGCATAGAAGTGCCTTACATGGTCATGAGGATCATAATTTCCATCATATTTATCATATTTGGGAACCTCTATATCCCTAGGAAATGGGACCATGTAAAAACTCCTATCAAAAGGAATATCACATATTGATTCACAAAGGAGGTCCTGGGTTGCTCCTTGGAAACTTATAGTTGTGTGAGTTGTTTTTTGAGTTCTTGCATTTCCTCTCTCAAAATATCATCTTTAGTAGGTTCTCGCTTTTGGATTATTCTTTGCACATCAAAGTCTTGAGGGAGTTTCCATCCCTTTGCTATCATGCATTGAAAGTATTGGTCCCCATTTTGTTCTAAGGCTTTGAGCATTAGCCTTTGGGTGACCTCGTCTTATTGAAACCTCATAATGTCTTCACTAGTAATTTCATCATTGGTCTCACTTTCATGATGTGAATGTGAGCATCTAGGTGGTGAAGGAAATGCTCTTGCATTTACTCTAGGAGTTCTAGGAGGCATATTATTTCCATTATTGCCATCGAGAGGGATGTTATCAAAAGGGTTTCTATGGTAGCCATGCCTATTTTCATCATTATGTGCATGATCATCAAAATCAACTTGATGATAGGCTCTTTCTCTAGTGACCATGCATATGGCCCCTTTGAGTCTTTTATTTTCTGGTACTTATTCTTCTAAGCAATGTTTCATCTCCTTAGGATGCATGGTGAGTGACATGTTGTCTTCATCCCTAGGTGTATCAAATAGATTCTCAAAGTTATAGAGCATGTTTTTCCAAGTATTAGCCACTTATGACTTTTCAGAGATGGGATCCTCCACACAAGGTTGTCTATGAGGGTGCCTAGTTGGAGTTTCCAATTGTTTGAAGGTGAAAGAAGGACTACTACCTTTATCCACTTGGAAACTAGTCGTGACTAACATGTAAGGGTATGTCTTCATTTAATAGGATTAGCAAGGCATTTTAGATTTGAAGCTTGTAGGGTCAAGAATGATCACTTGTCAAAGATAGAATAAGCAAGTGGCTTGTCAAGAGTGCTCAAGCATTTACAACACTAGTGACTCGAGCCAAGAGAGTGAGCAAGAAGCTTGATAGCAAGTGACTAGTAGAGTAAGGTAACCAAATTTTGACAAGTGACCATTAGTGATCTCTTATAGCTTGCATCTCATAGACTAAACCCATATTTTTTACTTAGAATAGTATCTAATGCAAAGATTTTTCATGAGATTTAGGTAGAATGAAGTGATGAAACCCCTAGACCAGCTAAGACACAATTTTGGCTATGTTTTATAAATAACATAAATGAGGCAATATTTCTTTGAGAAGTAGGCAATATTTGGACAATAAAATATATCATATGATAGAGTTGATAGTAGTTGGGCAATACTTTTGTGGTAGACGATACTTTTCCTTAAGGAGGGTGATATCTTTCACTATAGTTAGGCAACAAACTTTACAGTAGGCAGGCGATACAATTTTTGTAAAAAATGTCATACGATATTTTTAAAATAGTCATACGATAAAGGGTTAGTGAATTGTGAAAAAGACAATTTTGAGAAAAAAAACTTATGTTTAGGTTGGCTGTTGCATGTTTTTAGACCATAGTGTTATGCATATAGTATAGGACCTCATTTTTTCATCAAAAAATAGCATGGTTTACAAACACTAAGGGTAATTCACATGTCTCAAATAGTTAGACAACAAACAATTCAAGCTTTCCAACACACTATTGTAATATCAAAGAAAATTCTTACCAAAGATGATGAGATATTTTATTTGCAAGAATGCTTACATAGGTCTAGCACATTCAAGAACATATAGTCATGGTTTATTACTTAACAACTTGGCCCATACTAAGTGCCCCTTCTCACACCAAGTGGTTTCCCACAAGAGATATTGGTTTTGTCATGGAGATGCCATTAACATAACCAAGGTGACACAAATGGTGAGTGTAAAATCTTGGGGTGATCTAGATAATTTGCTAGGATTGATCTTTGCACAAAGAAGTTGAGTAGAAAAATAAGGTAGTTACTAACCTAGAGTGTTTAGATCAGGCTTTCGTTCATAGTACTACTCTTGCACCCAATTATGAGACACCTTGCCTTGTGGAAAGTAATGGACCTCATAGCCACAAGAGCACCTTAAGCATCCTTGCTTAGTATTTTCCTCATGGTCCCAATCCCATAAATGCTCACACTAAGCGAAGACAAGCACTACGACTACCAAGATTTTGTGTCCTTGGTAGCCTTGAGTTTATAGTGGGTTAGAATAGCCAGGTTCACTTGTCCCCACTTGGGTCATTCCTCTTGATTGCTCAAGAGAAGGCCCTTTAAAGGATGCTAGACTAAAATATATTAGATCCGCTCTTGGGGGTTAAGATTTATGATTCATCACGAGGGTGAAGAACATACTCTCCTATCCCAATTGCTTTCCCCCAAATATGCCAAGAAAATTCAATTAATCCTCTTTCTTTTGAAATCTAAAGGTGGGTCAAGACTTTTGATTCATGACAAGGGTGAAGAGCATACTTTCCTAGCACCAAGAGACCATAATCACAAGTCTTATATTCCTATGATAGATAAACAATTAGTAATATTGCCCCACACAAAAATAAGGGAAATTCAAGAACTCATTTGGTTTTTATGCTTTTAGGCAGCCTTGCAAAATTTTGTTAGTAGCCTTTTTGGCATTTGAAGCTTTGGAATGCATTCTTTTAAGGTACATTTTCAAGCATTTAGGGCAAAAACCTCAAAGCACAAACATTAATCCAACAAAGGCTAGTCCCAAAAATAAGGTGAAAATCTGTAATAAACCTCTTTCAGACAAATGAACCTAAAAAACCCAAAAAATAGATTGCTATAGACTAAAAAATTTGATCAAAGAATACAAAAAACAACAAGTTTCAAGCTGGGTGATATTTTTTTGTTAATAGAGTATCCTACAATACTTTTCATTATAGTGGTACACTACTTATCCTTTGTGCAATACTTTGCACTATACCCAGGTGATACTTTATTGTATATTGGTGCGATAAACCTCTATATGGTCATGTGATAATTTTACTAGAAAAGTATCACATGATAGTACTGAGAAATGTCATATGATACTGAGAAAGTATTGTACGATAATCATGACTACAAAAATAAAAAAATACCAGACACCAAGAGAAAATGCAAGAAAAGGAACATATTAAGAGGTAAAATCAAAGTGTTCTTCCCCACAATGGGTGCCAAAAATGTACACTAAGCAGATGCACTCCTCTAAACCCTTCTATCCAAGATATCCCATGGATTGGAACACTCAAATGGTGGCTTAGAGCTCCCTATCCATGGAGTGCAAAGGTGCATAAACAAGTATAAAATATGCTCTCAAATGAGCCTTAGAGATGCATTCCTTGCTAGTAAACAATGCAATGATAGGTTACTTAGACTTTAACAAGAATGTAAGTGTCCGAAAGGAGTCCTCAAATGTGCAATGCAGTTATGATCTATACTAAAATGAGATGTACAATGCAACTAGATTAAGCAAATGCGAGTTTTACAAAAGCCCTTCTAATTAAACTAGGTGATTTAAGTTATTACAAAGAGAACTACACTACTTGCAAATGAATCTAAGCTAGTATGAGAGTGATTATGAGAGAATTTAGACAAGTAGAAGTTCTCCACAAGCTCGAAGAAGATCTATTGAGAAACTTGCATCATAACATTACTCAAGAAGTGGATCCTTTGAGAAGGAGAGAGCTCTCTCTTTTAAAGGTAGATGGACGATTGAGATCAAGATCAATGAAGTGTATAATCAAGGGTGGGGGTTGAATTTTGGCATGATCCATGTGTAAGAGCAAGTCAACCAATGAAAATGAGTTAACTTTTCATGTGAGACAAAACCCTTTTCTTTTAATTTGTAAATAGAAAAAGGACTTTATGTGTGCACATTGAGTGGGTTAGAAGAATGGGGTCTTTTATTTAATTAAAAGGGGACATGTTCTTTTAATATAATATGGATAATATAGTCAAACTATAGGTTAAAATCAAATAAACTAATTTTTAGCAATTTGGTCTAGGAAAATGAATAAATAATTTAGCCAAAATGCTTGAGAAGGGGGATAATAGTCTAGATGACCATTTTTAGGTTATTACAATACCAATTATATTGGATCCCTCTTATAACATCTCTTGATGTAATTCAACTTCTACCTCTTTCACTGGATGAATGGTAACTCTGAATACAAATTATCCCTCTCTATATCTATAGATATTGAATGGTAATTGCATACATCTTCTCTCTCTTTGACAATAATGCCAAAGACATCACCCTCACTATGTCATTGTCTGACTAGTATTGCAAGAACACTCCCTCTATCATCTATGACTTTTAGCTTCATCTACTCATGTTTCTATCCATCTTTTCACAACTTTAGGAAGCTCCTAAAGTGTGACCTCCTACATCAATGTGTAGGATATTCTGAACATAGCATTTGATGCACTGTTGTATCTCTTCTTAGGTTGCTTCAAATAGGGGAATGATCCCTAACTTACCTCTTAGGTACTCAAATGTGTCCTTAGGCAATGCCTTATTGGATGTATCAACTATCTACTCCTTTGTATTCACATATTTCATTCTCACTTCTTTGTCTTATGCTAACTCTCTCAAATAATGATACTTGATTTCAATGTGCTTAGTCTTTGTATGCATCACAAGTTTCTTAGATATGTTTATAACACTTGTGTTATCGCAATATATCATAATACATTCAGTAATCTCCTCCTTCGTACTTTTCAACAATTGGTTGATCCACACACAATTAATTGTTGTAACAACATACTCAACCTGTATTGTGGAATGATAAATACCGTTCTACTTCTTTCTTGTCCATGAAATCAACTTCTTTCTTAGAAATAAATATCATCCACTTGTACTCTTTTTTTCATCAATGTTTCCATCCCAATTAGTATATGTATAAACATTTAGCTCAAACTTGTCATTCTTCTTGTACCATAATCCATAGTCTTTTGTTCCTTTCAGATATCTCAATAGGATTTTCACAACCATCATTTGATGCTCCTTAGGATAAGTAGAAAATATCACAATAATACAAACTATTAATGCAATGCCAGGTATTTTATAAACAACAAGTTGCAAATTTCTAGTCATTGAATCTTGAATCTTCCATTCTAAAAGTCTTCAATATCTCCTTGATATACTTTGATTGTGTAATGTAATTACTTCTCTTCATCTAATAAAATTGCAAACCAACAAAGAATTTAATCTATCGAAACATTGACATATCAAATTCTTTATTCATCTCATTAGAAAATGATCTACACAACAAATCATGTCCTCCAAATATGATGTCATCAACAATAATTTCAGTTAGCAATATCTTGTTCTCAAATTCACTTTTCAACTACATATTGGTATTGTCATTAGTTCTTGCAAAACCATTTTTTACCAAATAAGTGCGTGACCTTTCATACCATTCTTTAGGGGCTTGTTTGGAACCATATAATGATTTGTGCATTTTTCATATCATGTTCCTCTTGTCAAGGGTAACAAATCCTTCAGGTTGATCAATGTAGACTTCTTCTTCCAAGATTCCATTTAGAATTATAGATTTGACATCCATTTGATATACTTTGAAGCCTTTGTAAGAAGCATATTCAAGAAATGTTCTTACTCCTTCCAACCTTAGAACTGGGGAAAATGTCTCCCCATAGTCAAGTCCTTCTTGTGCATATCCCTTACAAATTAGTCTTTCTTTATTTCTTGTGACTTTACCTTTCTCTTTTAGCTTGTTTCTGAATACCCACTTTGTTCCAATTGCATTCTTGTCTTTTGGCCTTGGTACCAATGTCCATTTCTTATTCTTTTCTATTTGACTGATTTAATCATTCATTGTTTTAATCCAATCTTCATTCTCCATAACATCTTTAACTGATCTAGGCTCAAATTCACATAGTAAATATATATATATATATATATTTCTTCAAATTATTTCTTGTCATGACTCTTAAATAATTGTCTCCAATGATTTGGTTTGGTGTATGGTGTATTCTCACATATTTTTCTAAGATAGATTTATATATTCTTTCTTCTTATGGTAAATCACTTGGTCCTTCTTGCTCATCTTCTTCAAGCATCTCTAGCTGCAACTTGGCATTGTCTATCTGGTGTATAGTTTCCTCTTTGACATTCAACTTCTTCTTTGTGTGACTCAAATCCTACAACTTGATGCTCGACACCATGCTAATGCTTGATAGTTATTTCCTACTAAACCTTGATAGTTCCTGGCTATTGATGCTCGAAAACTTCTTTCTTTGGTTTAGGTATTGTACTATTCTCTCCTTCATAGATGTAGACAAAGTTTCTATAATCTTTAGGTTCTTTCTTGAATTTCTCTTCATCTTTTTTGTAAATTCATTAACTCTAACATTTGCACTTTCCACAATTTTGTTAGTGTTAGAATTGAAACACTTGTATGCCTTGCTTTTAGCAGAATATCCTAGGAATATATCTTCATCACTCTTTACATCAAGTTTTCCTTTCCTTGCAACTTTCAATATGTAACATTTGCTTCCAAAGACTTTGCAATAATTGACATTAGGTGCATAGCCATACCAAATTTCAAAAGGGGTTTTGATTTTACCTTTCTTAACTTGAACTTGGTTCATTGTATAAACAAAAATACTTACTGCTTCTCTCTAATACTTTTTTGAAACATTCTTCTCCATCATCACTGTCTGTGAATAGTCCATGATTGATCTATTCCTTATTTTAGCTATCCCATTTTATGGTGGAGTCCTTGTGCACTCATTTATCTCTTGATTTCTTTCTCATTGGAGAAAATATTGAACTCATTTGATATGAATTCACCTCCTCTATTTGATGTCAAGAACTTTAAACTCCTACCTGTTTCCTTTTCAAATCTAGCAAATACCACTTAAACATTTGAAATGCATCAGGTTTTTCTTTAAGACACATCATAGCCATCATTCTAGAGATATCATCAACAAATAGAATAAAGTACTTGTCACCACAGTAACTTTGTACTCTAATAGGACCACATAAATCAATATGAACCAACTTCAAATATCATTAGAAGAATAGGTCTTGCTCTTGAAACTAGACTTTGTCATTTTTCCATTTGACATTGTTTTCACATTACTTTATCAGGTTTGCTCAATCTTGGTAACTCTCTTACTCTTTTCATCTTACTAATGCTTACCAAATTATCAAAACTCACATGACATGACCTCTTATGTCATAACCAAACATTTTCAAATTGTGAAAATAGACAAGTATCTTCAGACAGGTCTAGATATAACAAGTTACCTCTTATTTTCTCTCCACTTCCAATTGGTTCACCAATAACATCATAAGTATTTTCCTTCTTGTTTTTAAATTCAACTTAGTAGCCTAAACTGTTCAACTGTGCCATACTAAACAAGTTATATTTCAAACCATCAACCCAATATGAATTGTCACATCTGATATTATCATTCAATATTATTGATTATTTACCTTTCATATAACATGGTGCATCATTTCCAAACTTAATACTATTTCCATTATAATGTTCTAGCTTTTGAAACCTACTTGTATCACCAGTCATATAATATGAACAACCACTATTAGTTATCCATTTGTCATTCTTATTCACATGTGAAATCAAAGCAATTTTATCATCTTCATCACATTCATCTTTCATTGTGACATAAACAACTTCTTCATCATTTTCATTAGAATCACTATTAGAACCATGATCTTTAGTAATGTAACATGATTTCTTACCTTTTCCTTTGTAGTCTTTGTTACCTCAATTGTCTCTGTTGTCTCTCCTTCCTATGTACTTCTCGTATTTCCTTTCTTCCTTCTCATCTCTATCAATGAATTTTGCAACAATATGACCAACTCTATTACATGTGAAATAGATAATAGGAGGTTTTCCTTTGTATTTTCCCTTTCCGCTTGGTAGCCTTCTTGCCAATAATGCTTCAAGATCATCAAGATCATCACCTAATTCACTGTCATTGTCCACATGCTTACTATTTTTTCATTCTTTTAGGCCATAAAAGGTTAGTTGAGACTTGAAATCATATTGAACAATAGAAGGTGTATAGTTATCAAAATTTGACAATTCAAATGTAGTGAGTCTACCAACTAGACTATCTAGGATCATATCATTACCAAGTGTACATCTCAATTCTTGAATTATAGATACTCTAATTGCATAGATAGGAAGTGAAGTCCTCAATACCTTTCTTATCATAGTCTCATTAGATATGTCTAATCCAACTCCTCTAATTGCATTCACAACCTCCTTGATTTATTCACAATACTATGAAATAGTCTTTCCTTCTTTCATTCTCATATCATAAAACTTGCCTCTCAAACTTTATGCTTTAGCCCTTAACAAAATTTTGTCCCCTCCATGAATTTGTGCCAACTTGTCCCACATTTTCTTCATAGTAGTGTAATCCTTCACATCATTAAATTTAACATAACTTAGGGAAGATGCTAGATCTATCATCATTTGATTGTGACCTTGCTTATCCTTTATTTGTTTGACAGTCATGGGTCTAGGCACTTCAATATATTTATTTTCTAGGTAGTACAATACAAAATCTCCAGCTCTAGATAGGTGCAATCTCATTAATCATTGTCATGCTAGGAAGTTCTCTTTGTTTAGCTTAGGTACCTCTCTCTTGTACATCTTGATTTTTACCTTTAAGTCCATTCAAAATTTCCTTCCAAGCACCAAAGCTCTGATACCAATTGTTAGAATATTCATAATAACTAAGAGTGGGGGGGGGGGTGTGAATCAGTTATCCTCAAGTCCAAGTGTCCCAATTCAATTTTAACAACATCACACAACTTATTCAAATTCATAAAATCACTCGACCAATATAGCAATTCATCAACAACTTAGCTTATTCATTCATCACTAGCTCTATGTTCAATATATGCCGACTAACATAGATAAACTATAGTAAATAACATGCATCATAAAACAACATTCACACATATATGACACCATAATTTAATGTGGAAACTCAATTTGGGAAAAACCACCATGTAACATGATGCCACTTTTCACTCTTCTAAAGTGAACTTGGGGTTGATCCTTTTAAAGGTTGCAAAACACATTGTTAGGCATGACTTAGTTAGAGAGTTTAATCACCTCATTAGGAGTGGTATGGTTAGAGAAATCTGGATTGTTCCATTAGAATGTCACCTTGATTAAAGGATTTACAAATGACTGTTAGGTCAACCTTGATTAAAGGATTTTATTGCCACAATGGTTAGAAAGTAACAACTAGGTTTGATCTGTTAAGATAAACTCACTTTGCAAATTCATGTTTCCATTTGACTCCTTTGTTAGTTATTTGAGTTGACTTCATTATACTCTGCATCTCTAACCTACTTGACAACCCTTCAAGCAATTACACTTCACCAATCTTCTCACTTGTCCTCTACTACTCTATTCTTCACAATTTCTCCATAAAATCACCAATCAACAATGAACCAACCATAATAAACATCTCCTATGCCTCCTTAAAAAGGTAGTTTTGATCTTTTACTGCTTAAACATCACTATAGATCTTAGGGCTTGATCAAATTCATTGAATCTATCCATCATTTTATCCTTCTTCTCCTTTCTTGATAGCTCTAGAAAATTCACTTTGAATCCATGCCTTTGATTGCTTAAAAAACTCAATTCTCTTATTAAATATGCTAGCTCTTTAATCCTTATCATCCATGTGCTTTGACCAATCCAAAAATTCAACTTGGCCTCAAAACTCGAGTCTTCACAAACTATTAAAATGTTGACACTCGGTCATCACTATGTTCTTTTTCCATGTCATCACTATGTTCTTTTTCCATGTCATCACTGAGTAGCTCATTCTCTATTATTGTGTCTTGCTTGACTTACATTGACTCACTCGATCTTCACTACACTCATTTGCTACTGTATTTTTCTTCTTCATCGTACTTGACCATAACTGACACTTGACTAATATTGTTTTCTTGATGATCTCTTAAGTTTCATAATCTTCCACTTCATGGACCTAGTAAAACTGCCACTCGATCAAGCTTAGTGTTAAATTACTCAACTTCTTGTCTTCTCTTCTATACATAAACTCAATTGTCTTCTTCACTTCATATAATAATTAAACAACACATTATCTTGTCAAAGACTAATTGATCAAGTGCCCATTGTAATTCCAACATATTTACTCCTCTTTACTCAACAACTTCACTATGTCATCTAGTTATATCTCTTTTCAAATCCTTGTCATCAATCAACTGCTATGGCACTCTACACTATAGAAAATGTCTCACCAGTAATACCTGACATTAATGAAAGCATAACAATTATTATAATTATAGTTTCCAACACAAAACATGATTTTTCAAAGTTGTCAAAGATTGCAAGCCTAACTATCTAAGGCTTGAGTATGGGTGTTGGGTCTTTTGGGAATGATTGTGCATCCTCCTCTTGGTTTCTTTTCTTCTCATGACTAGGTGTTGGATGAAAGTTTTAAAGGGATCAACTAGGTCCTTGGTTATTGTTTTTGGTTTAAATTTACAACTATTATGGGGGCTTGTCCCATAATGATCTTTGATAATGTTGACTATGGTTGGTGTTTGAGTCATATAAGCACCTTTGTTTTTGACAAAGGTAGACCTAAGAAGTTGTTCATTTGTGTTGATAGTCACTAGGTGTAGTTAATGTGTTGTTAATTGTATCTAGTGTCTGCCAACACCCTCTTGTTGCTTCTTTTATCAAAAACATGATTTTTCTAAGTATAATTATAATAAAAATAAAATCAATCAATCAACTTGTACAAAATCCTAACCCTCCTTATTCTACTAGAAACCAAATTAAACAAGGGGGAAACAAGATGCAAATATAACACAAAAATTATAGTAAATTAAATTATATATATTTTTAAATAAAACACTAATAACATTTCAAAAATGTTACACTTAGAAAAATTATCATAAATAAGAAAACTTGTGATAGAGAGACCTAATAGAGGCTTGATAAGCTTGTGAACATAAGCTAGGCTTAATATGTTGATCTAAATCATCACATAATCAAATGTGGTGTCATTTTGTGCTCTAAGTCAAAATAATAATGAAACTAGAGAAAGTGATTAGTTATAATACAGGCAATAGAAAAAAGAGGAAACCAATGAATTATATTGCATTACCAGATGATGTAAAAACTCACCACATTGTTGCGAACCTAATAGAGCACAAGTTAGTAGAGGGGAAGAAATTGGGGTGAATATTTTAAACAATAAATATAGAATTTTTTTGATGAATATAACTTTTCCATTAATTTATAATTTAAAGATACATATTCACAAAAAAATGGGCCAGGGGATACAAGATCACCCCTTGAATTCAAACAACATAAGGCTGGACTAACAACTATTCTTCAAAAAAAATTGTTTAAAGAAAAGCATAAAGCCTCAGGTGGTGAGAGAAGTGCCTGCCAAAGGAGGGTCTTTATCATTAGAACCCCATAAGTCTTTGGGGTTAGTGGTTGACTCAGTGGAAGCCCAACCATTAGTAGCAGCAACATCAACATCATCATATGTATCTCCTTCAATTTTGAATAGGGATATAGCTAAGTCTAGCTGAGGGAAAGTCCACTTGGGAGCATGATGCATAGACAACCGACCCACAATAGGGGCAGCAAGTGGAGCCATAGGGGACCAACCCGAGCCCAACCTTTGTGTAGGCGAGGCTGAGTGGTGATGACCATCAAAACCACCACTAGAAGAGAGGAAATGTGGCTATGACTGGGGAGTGTGCGAGCGACATGTAGATCTTCTCTGGCCTTGTCGGTGACCATGAGGAGGCACACGGGAAACTGACATGACACATTTCCCCAATGAGCAAGTAGCTCCTATAGGTGAGCCACCTCTAGCATGACTTTTTCAGTCTGTACTTGAATCTACATCATGACATTATTATAGATATGTGCTTTAGAGTACATAGCAACATGAATATCAAGAAAGCTACAAGAGAATAAAATTGTATTTTGATCCTTCCAAATAGTAAACAAAATTTTCATTTTGAAAGCATGCCAAATTTGAGCATATCTAAAAGTAAGTTTGGGTGGATCTTCAAGCACCACCATATGCCAAGTGAACTCCTTTGGATGGAAAGGCTTGAAAAAGTAATAAATCTAGAGCCAATATCTTTGGGATCACCTATAGAACCAGAAAAAGTGCAAGAAGCTTTTGAGCTGGCTACAAAAGGGGCATCTAGGATTCAAAACTCCCAAATGCTAGAGCCAAGGGCCCAAAGGAAAGCCCTGGAAGAGGAGACACTAGGAAAAGTGAGCAATCTTTGGCTTCGTAATGGCATTCCAGATAGTAGTAAATCTAAGACTCCAAGTCTTATGAGAAGAATGCAAATGCCAACACTGATTAAGGGTATCAACCATCGAAAGATGGGGTACTAGCCACCAATACCCTAGTTTGGGCTTGTAGTTAGCCATAGGAGTGATAGGATATCACTTCCAATCCTCCCACCAAGGGAAAGATGAGTAAATACCAAACTTGTGTAACAAATTGGGAGGCACCACAAAAATTAGAAGATCAATTATCTGCCAATCTGCACGGATGAGCTTGAACTAAACCTGTAGATCCTCCAAGAGAAAAGTCTCATAGTAAGTCTTGAAAATAAGTCCTTGGGAGTTTTAATACCCCTATGGAATAAATACAGAGCATAGAATCCTTGAATCTTAGCTAAAGGAACACCTTGAGTGGCAAACAAAGGAGACCACCAAAGGTTTTGCTGGTTCATTGAGAGCCCATCTCTGAACCCATTACTAGCCCAACAAAGCCATGTTTTGAGGGCTTCCTAGGATTTCCAAATACTCTTTACAACAAAAGTACCCTAAATTTGAATAGGTCCAGGAGTCACAAGAAGGGTCTGAAAACCAATCCCCTTCTAGGCAGGTCAGTTAACTAGGAATCTTGAAGAAATACAGTGCCTTAATAGAATTTCCAAGGCCTCATATCTAGTGAGAGCCCAAATGACCCACTTGGCATAGAGGGAAATACCCTATTTTCAAGTGGAGAGCAACCCAAGCCCCCTTCAGGATTTGGGTAAGTAGTAATAATCCTAGGAAACTTTGTGAAAGCCATGATGCATAGCATCAATGAACTAGAGGAAGTCCTAAAGGAGATGCTCCAGCTTGAGATATGAAGCTTTGGAAGGAGCTCAATAGGAAGAATAGTACACATGGGTGGCAATAAGAACTTTAGAGAAAATTTGAAACTTTCTTGCAAGGGAAAGTGGTTTAGTGATCCAATATTCCAGCTTCTTCTCAATCCTAGCAAGGACAACATTCCACAAATCCATAGGGGAGGCTTGAAAAGTGAAAGGAATGCCCAAGAATTTAAAGATTTCACCATGCTAGACCCATTTCCACCCATATTGATGAAGCTACTGAGGGCTTGGAAAGAAGGACTATTGGTAACAAAAGGTTTTGTGCCATTGAATATCAAACCCAAAAGTAAGGCAAATGGTATCCAAGCATTGCAAGCTATTGGCTATATTGTCTTCCTCTTCAACAAAGTAAGGAAGGAGTCATCAACAAAATGGCCATTCACAAGCGATGTAGAGGACTTTGGAAGAGAAATAGCATGAACCATACCCTAAGAAATGTTGTTGGCAAGAAGATAGCCAAAGGCTTCAACTGCCAGCACATAGAGTGAAGGCACAAGATGCAAAACCTTGATGGATAGATCTATAAAGCCCAAAAGCTTCAGATTGCCTCCCATTAATGGTGATGCAAGCAGAGGCATCCCCAAAAAGCATTTGCATAGACTACAAAAAAATTGGCCCAAACCCCAAAGCTTGCAACATAGCCAAAATAAATGGCCACTCAATCCGATCATAGGCTTTGACAAAGTCAATTTTGAGAAATAAGGCCCGTTGCTTAGATTTCCTAGTCCATTCCATGCCTTCCCAAGAAACAATGATGTTGTCCAAAATATAGTAGGATTTGATAAACCACTTTGTTTAGGCTGAATAATCTAAGGAAGCAGATGCCAAATTTTGAGAGAGAGGGCTTTGACAATGATCTTGTAGGAGACATTCAACGAGGTGATGGGTCTCCAACTACAAATTTCCTCAGGATCACCAACTTTAGGTACAAATTTAATATTTCCCTTATTGACAATGCTACCTAGGGAATTAGAATTGTAAGCTTCACGATAAACCTAAAGAAAATAAGGACCAATATCATCCCACGGGATTTTGTAGAATTCATAAGGAAATCCATCACAACTAGGGCCTTGTTAGTAGCCATGGAAATGACAGCTTCCTTCAAGTCTGTAAGTGTTAATTTTTGCTCACAAAAGGCATATTTCTTAGGAGCAAGCCAATTGGGAGTAAGTTCATGTCATTCTTGAAGAGCTTGGTGATGCACAATAGAAGGCCCTTAAGCCATGAAAACCTGCTCATAATGGCACACAAAAGCCTAAAGAATATTTGATAGATTAGTAAAGACCTAATGGTCTTTGTGGATGTGCTTGATGCCAATTGTAGAATGGCAAGGCCACACAACATTAAAAAATTCCTTGGAAGCTTGATCACCAACCTACAACCAATGGAGATAGGCCTTGATTTGAGCTCCTCTAGTGGCGTAGCTATTTGTAACTTGCTTTTGGTATCAAAATATTGGCAAGCCTAATCTAGAGATCTGTATCAAATGGATTCATGGCAAGAGCTTTTGAAGCTGTACACAAATCTTTGGTAGTGACTTCATAAGATCTTCTATGGTACTTGGTCAACTATCTACCATAAATACAAAGAAACCTTGTAGTACAAAGAATGACATCATTCCACCATTGAATCCACCCAACATGGGTGTTAGGTCAAGGCCCAAGATTCCATACTTGAAGAATGTGGGCAATAGTGGGAGGATGGGACAACAATGTGGTGTTAAGGTAAAACTAGGTTTTACAAGGACAAGGATGAGCTATTTTCCAACTGATAGAAAAATAATGGGGGAGTGATTAGACAGTGTCACATCTGGCAAAGGAGTGATAGGTAGGGGATACTTGTGGGAAAAAGAGAAAAAAAGAGTACACATAAATCATAGCCCTGTCAAGTCTCTTTAAAACTTTGTCGGACCCATCTCAAAAATTGGACAATGTATGCTAAACCCCATCTAGGTGGCAATAGCTAGCATTGGGATCAAAAAGACCTAGCTTATTTTGCATGTAAAACTAAGTCTCACATTCGCCAACTACCCATGTAAAAGGTAGAAGTCCCTCCTTGTTTGATGGTTAGCTCTACCATGTTGAAATCCCCACAAAAGACCCAAGTTGTAGGTGGAAAATTCTGCCAACCAATGCCATAGGTGTGATTGCTCCACAACATCATTAGGAGCATAAACATTAACAATACCAAAAGAATGATCCTAAAAAGATAGAAAAATCCAAGCCACCCTATGTAGTGGGTTAGAACCATGTGAAATAACATAAGAAAGTAAATGAGGAGAGAGAAGAGTAACAACTCCACCTCAACCAACCTCATGCTGGGAAGCAAATATGACACTATCTATCCATATAACAGTACAAGGTGAGGTGAGTAAAAACTCATTAACTTTAACTCCTTGAAGGCAAAGAACATCAATATTACCAAGCCTACGCTTGGTGTCATGAACAAAATATTTTCTAGGGAGGTTTGTTAGCCTCCATACATTCCATGAGAGACAATTCATTGTAAGCCAACTTGCATGCCATCCTTGTCTCCAAGAGAGGAGAAGCTATTATGCAAATATGTTGTAGCATCGAACAAAGAGTTATTAATAGAAATGACTCTTCTAATCTTCTCCCCATTATCAAAATACTCATCATGGCCATCTGGGCTGTGAAACCTATGAAGAGTTTTCTATGAGATCATCAAAGTTGCTTGCAGTGCTGAAATCCATGAGGGCTAAGGCTTAGGAGTGCAACCTCCTACTATCCCCTACACAATAGGGTTTGAAATAGGAGGTAGAGGAAGCAGAAGAACTGAGGGCTCTAGTTGAACTAGGCTTGGGCTAGGTTGACTCGTATCCACAGGAAAAAGGCTCCCCTTAGATATAGTTGAGCCCTTTCCTTTTTTTTCCACCGTTGTCCATTCATTTTTTTGGCAGTCAAAACTAGCTTGACTTTCGAGACTAGTGGGTGGTTACAGTTCAACAAAGGGCACCCCCTAATCTTGTGCTTAATAGATTGGTACCAATAACAAGTATTCAAAAGGTTAACGTAAAGCACCTTTTGAGTGAAGGTGGTACCACCAATCTGGATATCCATGTAATCCTTGAGGTCCTAAGAGAGGTCAACTTCAACAAAAACCCTATGCTAGGGCTGAGCATTGAAAAACTTGTCAGGTTCAAGGCATACAACCTTGCCGATGGTTTGCACAATGACTAACAAGAAGGACCAACATGGGATAGGCAATCTAGGGAAATCCACCCAAGCATGCACCTTAAGCTTGCCATCATTAGAAATGACAAAATCACATAACTAGCATTGAAAAAGCAAGAGGGAGGACCTGTCAGTCTAGGGACCTTGAACAAAAACATGTTTAGCTTGACCTGAAGTGCCAAAGAGAAAAAGGAAAAAGCCTTTGGTAAGGTTTTGTATGCCTTCAAGGTAGACACCTTGAGGTTGCCAGACCTTGGAAACCCAATCCCACAACATGCTTTTAGAAGGAGTGCGGCCCACAAAATACCCAATAAGGGTTTGTTGCTCTAACTAGTTGCATGCACTATTAAAATCCTTGACATTCAAGACAATATCAGGAGAGGAATTACCTCATGGAACACCTTGGGAATGAACTTGTGCAGATATTTGTTTGATGATGCCATTCTCTCCCACAACATCAACTCCAGCTCTAACATCAACTTCTGAGTGAGAGAAGGCCGATGCCACTATAAATGAAGACTTATTCCTACAGTAAATGCAGTATGTTAGGTGGAAAACTAGCAAGGGCTCATACAGAAGCCGTACAAACCCTAGCAGAACACATTTCTGATAAAGAAAATTTTAAACAAGAGATATAGAAAATTTTAAACAATAGATATTGAAAATCAGAATGGGAAGAAAATTTTAAGAAAACGTCTTTAATTTTTTATTGCTAGGTTCGTGTTCAAATTTTGGTTTGCTAGGTTTACTTACTCAAGACAATTTTAGGAAAAACCTCTACATTTTTGGTTGCTATATTTTCCTTTACATTTCTATTTGTTAGTTTTTCTTATTCAAGACAATTTTAGGGGAAAAAGCCTTACAACATTTTGTTTGCAGAGTTTTCTTACCAAGAAAGTCAAAGAAATCTTAATTAATTATTATTAGTGAATTGTCTTTCATTTGGATTTTTTTAATTTTTAAAATGAAAATCATTTAAATTAAAGTTATTAAAATAAAAAAATTAATTTTTATCTTTAATAATTGAAAATTCTATTTATTCCATAATTAATAAAATTAAGATTATGATGTAAATTAGAATTACTATTAGTGAGAATGGGGAGATTTTCCTAAAAGATGCATGTAATCAAATATTATAAATATTTTGATGAAAATGTGGACATTTCCTAAAAAACCACCCTTATCGATCCAAAATTTTGAGCAAATTAAATTCAAATTAATTAATTATTTTAGTATATTTTGTTAAGAAAAAAACATTTATACTTTAATTAAAATAAATATTCTTGAAATATAAAAGATATTGGACTTCTTATTGGTCATAATAGAAATGTTTAATCACTGGTTAATTTTCTCTCGTTCCCTATAGATCTAGCCTATGGAGGGAACTAACAAGACCAATTAGAACCTCCATCCTATGAAATAAGACACTTGCAAAGGTTGAAATTATATTTAGTAAGGTGGACCAAGGGTAAGGATTAGATAAAAAGCATTCACATGACACTAATATCATAAACTAACACTTTCCCCAAAAGGAGGTGCAATGATTATGTTGATAGTTAAATATATATTAAATTATATTTTAGGGAATAGAAAACAAACTTAGTAAAATTTGAAATAAAAAAACTAATTTTCATTTATAGTCAAGTAAAATTAATAAATCTAATAAGAATTGTGTAAAATTATTATCTTTTGAGCTAAAATTTCTAAAATTTCACACATTTAAATCAAAAAGTAATTTTAAATGATATATATATTCAAATATTTGTTATAAAATATACAAAAGTCAACAACATTTATAAAAGCATGTCTTCAGAACCTATGAAACTAAAGTAGCAAGGTTATTAGAGACTGATATTAGGTGTATTTTTAAAAATAATTATGTGTTGTGGTGGAGATATGGGCAAGATTTTTTTAAATTGATTTGTTGAGTGTCGTGTTTGTATGATGAAAATGACATAAATTTGTGACAATCTCTCTGTTGAAAAGTTGAAAAAATACTAACTCCAAGGTTTTGGGAGGCTATTTTTCAACTGATCGGGTAGCTCAGTTGAAGATAAATGTTTATGTTTAACAAAGAGGCCTTTCTTAGTTTGTAGAAATCCAATTTGCAACTTTTTGACACTTGGAAAATGATTAGCAAAAAATAATATTTTTGTTATTTTATGAATTTAAAGATGATGCATGCAATCCTAAATTAATGTGTTTTTCTAACTTAGCCATTATTCTATGAAAGAAAATCATGAAGATATGGTTAACAAGAAAGATAAAGAAATTACTGAACATGAGAAACCTAGATGGACATAAGCTACAACAGCAATGCATCTGCAAATTAAGTCTTTGAAGGGGATGGTAGAAAACTAACAAAATTTAAAGTGGCGCCTCATAATCTCCCTAATGTAATCGTTAATGGAACTTCAAAATATTAAATGATTTTTACAATTCATCAAATCATGCAACCATGAAAAGTGTGTGCACATGAAACAAATTTCTATGAAATACATGTGAGAAAATTGCCTTCTCCAATTAGTCACAACAGAGATATTATGCGACTATACATGAGAAACTCCTAGAAATACTGAGATCACATGATAATTCATACAATAAGACTATTAGCTCCTTCATTATTTGTAAACTATTAATTCACAAAGAGAAAGCACATTCCAACAAGAAACTTTACACACAGAATGAGAGCATCAATAGCATACTTCATTGCAAAAACTTCAATCTTGAATAAACGTTACAATATGTATTTATAGTGTTCTCTCTCCTTCATATGATGCTAGGAGTCAGGGTTCTTCTCATTCAAAGAGTATGCTAAAGAATAATAAAATAAAGCTAATTATGCAAACTAAATCTTAACATGGTGCTAAGTAGGCCTCCACCCTTCTTTATCTGTATTAATGGGTGCACGAGCTTTTACATGACATAAAATAATAAAAGAAGAAGAAGAGAGGAGATAGATGTATTTGAGTGTGAACTAGACCTTTTGAACCTCCAAAAATAGCTTTTAAACCTTCCTCTAAGATTAATTACCGGTTGACCATCATAAATGAACAAAAAATGTGTTTCTAGTGCATGAAAGTACTTAAAAATAACAACTGATAGTCAATTTTCAGTGCAACCACAAGTGTTATAAAATTAGTGCACCTTGGGACTTCTGCACCTTCACACATTTAGAGACAAAATTACTTCTACCAAAACTTCATAACTGTACTTGCACAACTTTGGAGGTGACATGACCAAAATTGACAAGATTTCTCTAAGTCTAAAATCTTAAGTTTTTAGCATCTAGGTCTTGTCAACGTTCTACCAAAATGATTTCTGGATGTGCTTCCTTCAAATTTTGGATGATGTTGGTGGTCTTCTAAGTATCCAAAAAATATAAGGCCTCATATTTGGTTCTTACTTATATCTAGAACTCACTGACTTCTTGCTTGACATCTGCAAAATTGTCTAGATTAGATTCCAACTCTCTTGGTGTCTCCTCAGTTTTGAAAATGTGTTTGATGTTATCTTCGGAGTACACTACTTCAAATGATGCCCAAAAATATTGCTCAATTGTTTCTACTCAGTATAATTGTGATCTAGAGTAATCTCTAAAAATCTCTAAGATGACAGCACTGTAATATCTATTTGCTTCCAAAAATTGGTCAAGAGTCATTTTCTTCATATATTGTATATCCTCATAGGCTCTTGTCATGGCCCTTTATTGACCACTATATTCTATATCCAATCATCTATCTTATCTAATTTTTCTATAGCATATACAACTAACAACATCCTATATCTCTAACCTTTAATGGTCCATAGTGCTTCCAAGTCGTTAGTCTAAGTGGACACTTCGTTCACTAACCCAAAATCTATTGAGAATAGATTGAAAATGGTACAAAGAGGGAGATTTTTGAGAAAAAAAGTATGATAAATATGTTTCAATCATTGTTTTATCATTGATGTCAAACTTGCTATTTACTGGTAAGACAACTACTTATATGATTTAAGTACTATCACTTATTTGATTGATGAAGAGGATTTGATCAAAAGATGTAACAATAGCACCTAGAGGAAAGGTTGAGTTATGATTATGTAAAGAAGTACAAGAATCATTTAAGAAAGTGATAACATGATTTATTGATAATTTTTTTAAGGTTACAAAGGCTGGTTACACTAAGAAAGTTTAGAAGAGTAAGTTACACATAGCTTTTCTGCCAAACTTGATCGAGTGGATAGTAGGTGCCAAGAAAAGTTAGTGCAAGCCAAGCAAAAAATTAGTTAGAGCTAAGTAAAAGTCTATTCTAGTGTATGCCAAGTAGAATAGTGGATGTCAAGTAAAGTTTAGTTGATGCTGAGCACTAGTAAACTTTAGTTCATGCCGAGTGATTTCACAGAGGATGTCGAGCACCACAGTATGTGTTGAGCATCTGAAGCAAGATAATGCCGAGTGGATGCATTATTTAAAAGATCGTAAATTCAATGGATCTAAACTAAAAAGTTTATTTTCTTGGATTATGTGAACTAGATGGAAGATAAGATTGATGAGCTAGAGGCACAAAATTCAAGGTAAACTACTTTTAGACAAATTCAAAAAGGATTGAAGGAGAAGTCTCTAGAAGAGATATGGAATATGGGGTAGATTCATTGTATCCTACTTAATCCATCCTAACCCTAAATTGGATGATGTAGAATGAGCAGAAAAAGATCTTAATTTCCTATTTATAGGAGTGGCTGGTCAGAAGCAAAGGTTGTCATGTGTGAGAACCTAAGGAAGACAAGGAATCAAGGGTTTTGCTTCATCAAGTGACCTAAGAGAGGAGTCTATAATGACATGTTAAGCAAGAACCCTTAAGGATATGAATGATTGAAGGGTAAACAAGCTATTAGAGCTACAATGAGTAAAGGCCAAGTAGAATGGAGGACTAAAACAAAGATCTGTAATTTGCAAATGGAGTTGTAAGTTGTTATCAGATCAAGCCTTACTGTTACTCTCTAATAATTGTATCAAGCTAGGGTAAATCCTTTGGATTAAGGTTTACCTAACAATCATTTATAAATCCTTTAACTAGGTGACATTACAAGTGAATAGTCTAAAGTCCTCTAACAAGGCTCACTCCTAACAGGGTGATTGAAATCCTTTAATAGGGTCACATTCAATAGTGTGTATTGTAAATTTTAACAAGGTTGGCCTTTCATAGGGCATCACTTCAGAAGAGTGAAAAAGAGTAGCACGTTACTAGTGGTTTTTCCCAAATTGGGTTTCCACGTAAATCATTGTGTCAAGTGTGTTCATGAATCTATTATGTTTCATGTTTACATTTTTGCAAGTTGATTTAACAGTAACCTACAATATTTAAGTGATTGCATAATCTTATGGATGCATGCATGAAGATAAATATTTTATGGGTTCACTAAGATATGAAAAGTTTTACTTAGACATCTGGACCTTGGATATTTGATTCACCCCCCCAGTTATTCTAAAGCATTCCAACAAAATCTTGGTCAATCACTGTAACTAACTTGTCCACATTCTTTTGCATACTATGCAGTAGGTTCATATTTTCCTTTATTATCTATACACACTTTTCCTAAAAATAGTTGTGCCATCTCTTACATGCTTCCAAAAAAGCATCGCTCTATATAGGGGTTGGAGCTCATTTCTCAAGGGTAGCTATTAAGGTGATCTCAGGACAATTGAGGTCAAACAAACCTACAATCTCCTTTACATAATATTGAAATAAATCATTCCATTTCCTCAATCTCAAAATCTCTCCCTCATCCTAGTCTAAGTACTAAAATACTTTCTTGAGGCCCATGGTGGTTAAAAATTTGGTTGTATCTTTGGTGGCCTACTATTTCCTACATTTGGTAGTATTCGGGGGTGATTTCTTCTACATTGGTAAGAGGACGAGGGATGGAAATGTATGCAATCAAATCTTTATTCTTAATATTCGTCATGAAATCCATTTTCATAGGATCTTCTTTATTGGTTTTCACCAATTTTACTACTTCCATTAATGAAGCCAATCCTTCCTCTTTGTTGTATTCTACATACTTTCTTTGACAAGTTAGTACTTTTCATTTAAACTATGTTGGAGTAGTTAACATGGGAGATATGTATTAGCTAGATGATGAGGCCATCTCTAAAGTTGGTCCTTTTCCCTTATTTCTCCTCTCCAAAGTCTTTTCTACTCCTATTTGTTCCTCCATTTGGGTGCCCATTACAATTCTTAGAGGAGAGGGTCCTGAATCTACAACAGGTTTGTGTATGTTCTCTCAAGCTTTGTAATTGGAGGCAACAATGGTGTTGTATCTTTCTCTTATGGAGGTAGAGGCAAAAACTGTGGCTTTCTTGTAGGTGGAGGAGGTATCCCTAATGGCCCTTGTGGAAGTAGAGTTAATTGATTCCAATCATTTCCTAAAGGCTCCTAGCATGGTGTATTCATTATTGCTCCACCCTCCATATGCATTCTTGCTGGCATGAAGTCAAAATCCAAAAGATCAAACACATTTGACCCATCCCCTTCTATGGGCTCAATCTATCCTTCTTGCTCTTGATCTATAGATTATTCAATTTGGATTGACTATTCTAAGGTAGTTGAGGGTGTTTTTATTGAACTCCTCCTTCTCTTTTCTTCAACGACCTTAGCTGATTGGTCCTTTTGTTCAAAGAGAAATGATTAATTTCCTCCTCCTATTCTTCCTCCTCCTTAGCCTTGGGTATGGTCTCCAAAATCTAAGGATAAGGTGTCCTTTTCCTCTTCAATTTTCTCTTCTTCACCCTAAATACCACCATCTTTGTTCTAATCCTCTTTGGTACTGATGGGGAGGTCTCTATTTATACCAAGGGATCTTTAGGCTAAGCCTCTTCTACCTTAGACATCTTTCATTCCTTCTTCCCCTTGACCTTGTCATCCCTGTGAAAGTATGTCACCTCTCATTCATGCCTATAAACGGTCTCAGGTCTAACTGGGGAATCCTCTTGATAGGTGGGGATAGTGACATTGGTCCCTTTTCCCTTTTCTGGTCTCACATGTGCATGTAGGGTTGGAATATTGGGTATTGGTTCCAAACGAAAAGGCCTCTTCACCCAATCCTTGGTTAGCTCAATAACATCCATGACCTGAAGCTAGATTTCATCATTTTTTCTTTTCCTACCTCTGTATTACTTATAAGACACTTAAATATTCTATCCCTATTGTAGAGGGGGTCTAGTACAATGGGGTTGTCTTCATTCCAAAGCTTTAGGGGTATAGTCAAATTGAGTGCCCTTTTAGCAAGTCATAGACACATCCTACAATAGTTCCAAATTTGAACCTCATAGTCATCTATACAATTCATCCAATGATCTTCAAAAGATGCATTAGATATGAACTCCTTTTCTAGGAGATGCTGAACCATCCCAATGTTGTCAAAGAAGCAGTGGGGCACCAGATAATAATCCAAAGGATATTGGTCTAACTCTATCTCATACATGTCAAAATCCTTCTTTTTCTTTACCTCGAAGGGTCCTAAGGTGATGAGCCACACCTATGTCTTCTTATGCATCATCCACACTCTATCATAGGTCAAAGCCAATTTTCTAGCAATATCTCATAGTATAAGTCTATCCAATGGATCACATGTAATATTTTTAGGGAATAGGAAAGTTCTAGCCAGTTGGATGTATGTGAATGTGTTGAACTAGATGAAATATGCACCCACTTGTATTACTCTAGCTATAGCTTCTACAGATATCCTCATCGCATAATCCCCTTCAAGGAACTATATTATGTAAAAAAGGAAGGTTGTTCATAAATCTATATTCTGGGTTGTTATTTGGGAGCTTTTTTCATACCAATTGGGGGTACACTATGTAAGGCCATGCATTAGAATCTTGCACACTCCCTCTCCTCAGCAAACTTGGATAGTTTGTTAGCCTCATTGTCAATAAGTAGACTATATATGAAGTCATGTAGAAGTGTAATGATCCCTTTTTACACCTTTGACCTAAAGTCCAAAATTTAAGCATAGGTTAGGGAACCATCCAATAATTAGCAACCTATAACCATCATTATTATTAAAGTGCTTGAGAAGATGAGTATTTAATTTAATTTATTGAGTTCATTTGGATAATTCCTTATTATAGTACACAAATGACTTTCCCTCTCCTGGTTACGATCATCTCGATGGTAGAATGATGGTGCAGAGGGCGTGTGAAACAAGCTCCAAGCGGTTTCCTGGAGGATATCCATCAAGGGCTTGAAATTACTCCACCTTTCCCTCCACCAACTCCCTATCTAAGATTACATAATTTTGGACAAGAGATAGACTCTCTGTACTATAACTGGAATGCATTTCTTACTTTTATCCAATCTTAAGAATATATCTTAATACAATATACCTGTATTCCTTTATTGCAATATTTTTTTATATGTCATATATTTATATCTCTTTCTGTTGTATATATCATCATATATTATATACATATTCAATAGCTTATAGCATATGTCGATCTTGATATATATATATATTATATAATACATGTATCCACTTAACTTAATATTCATCTAATCTTCATGTTTCTTTATATTTCATAATATCCTTTAGGTATCTTCAATATTCAATAGATCAAAACGTCTATCTCTTACTTGTTCATATATATATTCTACTATATTTCATAATAACCTTGAGATATATTAATGTCCATGTCTTTATATCTTTTCATATATCTATATATATATATATATATATATATATATATATATATATATATATTCCTTTATATTTCATGTCTAATTTAGAATGTCCTTTTATATCCTTCTATCCTTCTTGTATATTATACATAATCTATAGTCCTTATAATTATCTGCTATTTCTCGCATTTATCTTCTTGGCATGCAGATAACTTTATTGGCTCCAAATATTATATATGTTTGGTGCTTGATTCCTAAATTGATGATAAAAGATAATAGACATGAACTTATCTAAGGGATTCCATTATTTTATCAATGACCAAAATCACTCATTTCATGAGGTATTTTCTTCCTCTTAACTATCGTTGTGTATACTGGTTACCATGACCCGATGATTGTTATTCATATTGCTATTCTTCCTGCTCTTTTGTGACTTTTATCTTTGATTTATTTCTTGGGATCATATATTTTTCCTTTTATTCCTTTAATGTTTGGATATGTACTCGTTGAATGTGCTAAGGTTGATTTCCAATAAACCATTTTTTTATGCAAGCATGCCAATTTGATCCCAATATTGTTTGACTGGGTTGTGTGTAACAAAATTCCAAGATGTATATGTTTTGTTTTTATTTCCTACACTATTCTCCCTCCACCTGAATTATGCATATTATGTAACTGATATTAATTTCCTCCAAAGCCACTATAAAACCATCATTAATGTTTGAACTATCTCTGATCGAAATACTCAACATTTCTTCTTGTAAAGGTAATGTTACTCTTTGTCTATGCTCGCTAGTTGTTCCATTAAAGATGCTTGATATCTTTGCTAACTAGATGACTCATCAAACACTGCATACCAATTCCTTATTACTCTCTTGTCTCTACTATGTTCTCCTTTCTTACCTAAGGTAAATTTTCCCATGTACTCGACCATATACTAGAAAGATTCATTAATTAAAGCCTGTCTTGTTGCTTCTACCTGGTCTGCATTAATCCTCCTTCCATATATGTATTCGATGATATGTTCTACTTCATATGTTATTCTCTCACTCCACAATCTATGTCACCAATGGTAAAGATGAATTCAATGTGATCATGAGGAACCATTTATTGCTAAGTTTCAGACTATTGAAAGAAAATTGTTCTACTTCTCCATTCCTGTGCCTACCGCATCTGTCCACCCAAAACCTATTCTTATACATAAGTCTTATCCGAAGATTAAAAGGCACATACCTTGTTAAAAGGTATCGACATAATAAAGGGGTTTAAGATAAAGTAATTACCATAAAGCCACCCGATATGCAATTAAAGCAGCCAGATATGCAAAAGTAAAAAGGAGTAAGGATGCCACCAAGATAAAGAGAATATTCTCTCTAAACATCTGATAACATAGCAAAGGTCTATATAAGCCCGATGAAATATAATAACAAAGATCTATGAAAGTAAGGGATATGAAGATAAGCTTTAGTTATATATAAAACTTAAAAATTAAAATAGATTATTATACATTGAGTATATATATATATATATATATATATATATATATATATATATATATATATATATATATATATATATATATATATATATATATATATATATATAGTATATTATTATTTGGATTTTGCTAACATTATTATTAATATTGATAATTAGCAATCATTACTATTATATATAACAATTAATAATGAGAACATATATATATATTTACTATTAAAATAATAGTCAAATTGAGTATATTTATTCACATAATTAAGGCTCATGACAAGAAGTAAGGGTATTTTTTCACTGAAATGAACTACTCATCTAGGGATTTTCTAATAATAGTGCCGTAGTCTATCTATAGGCCTCTTATTTTAACAGTCTCTATGAAACGAGCAATCCAAGTCTCCAAATGACTTACTGTAGGAAGCCCTGCAAATTTTCTCAAAAGGACTATGTAGTAGTCTATGTCATCTACCATGTATCCATGGGCAAATCTACTTTTCTAGACCTTCTATTAGGAGGAGTCTTGGTGAGAAGACACTTATCTTGCACCAATTCTTTAGCTTCTCACTCATACTCCCTATATCATCTGTCTACTATGTCATAGGTGATATTTGTTATTGATTTGCAATAGGAAGGTGAAAGACCTTTTCAATGTTATCTGGTCATATATTAAGGACAAATTCCCCAATAATGCTCTTTACCACCTTCTCCCTAGGGATTTAATGTTCGACTAGTTCCATAATCAACTTAGAGGAGTGTACTAACACTAGATGCGATGCTGCCCTCACTAGCCCAATTTGAATGAGTGATGAGATCATCTATAATCTATTGTGCAAGTTGTTGCACCAAACTAAGAATTTGTTCCAATAAATGTGTCATGTTTCTATGTCATGGATCTCTGAATGTTTGTCTATGAATTGAGACTTCTTTCGTACACCTTTTAATTTAAAGTTTATTGGCTTTGAGCTAATCTTTGTTGCTATATATTATGATGATTCCATTTTGACCTACATAAAAGACAAAGATTAGTGTACTATTTCTCAGAGATCATAATGATACTCAATGACTAAGTTGGCTGGCAAAAAATTGACGAAAATAAGCAAAACTAATCAAAACTAATGGTTCAAAGGTTGCATATTGGTGCACGAGTGCACCTTGTCCAGATGTGCAATTTGTTCCTAGTGCATAAAATAGCTAGCATTGGGGTCTTGACACTATAAACATAGCACAATTGTGCACCCTCATAGGTGTGCAAGGTGCACAATTGTGCTACATATTTGTGTATTTGCTTGATAGTCTTAGTAGTTGGCGCTGGGTCACATATGGCACATGTAGCGATCTTGTGAGGGTGCACTAGTGCATTGAAATTTTACCTTAGCATTTGATTATAGAGTTAGTGTAGATATGAAGGTGTGAATGTGCACCAAACTAGAGTCTATGGGTGCTAATTAGCACATAGAATGATGAAATCTCCTATTTATAGGCATGCATGTGGGAAAGGGTGCACCTTGTGAGGGTGCACCTCGTGCATAGTTGCACTAAAGGGGAAATGGTTAAGGCAACACACCTATCACACTTTATTAGGGTGCAAAGGTGTGTAAGGTGTGTTAGTGTTCACTTATTTGCTTATCGAAAAGATTGATTCTCTAGCCACCTGATTTCAAATGATGTCGATCGACTAAACTTCATAAAATTGAACCATAAAATTTTTGCTCCCTAAGGTACCTTGGAAGATACCCTATTATGAGGAACAAGTTTGTATGATTTTTCAAACACAAAAAAAGGGGGTCCCCTGTTGATCTCAGATTAGTTTTGACAAATTGGGTGTCAACACACTTAAGTCATTTATGAAGTTCATGCTAAACTAGTAATGTATGCTGAGTATGATATGTAAATACAGACTATGTTGAGTTTCAATGAGTACCGAGTCATTCATGTGCCAAGTCACTCAAGTGCTGAGCAGACAATACATGTCAAGTGATTGAAGTGCCAAGCAAATAGTAGATGTCGAGTAGTTTAGGTGTTGAGTCAGAGACAAAATTACATATGTGCCGAGCATCAACAACCTCAAGTGCCGAGCAACATAGATTTGACATATTTGTTTGTGATTGCACAAACAACTATGTAAACTATTTTTCAGCCGACCTAAGGATAGAATATGATCTTTTGAAGATAAGGATGAATCTATATACAGATTCCCCATGCAATTATATGTAGCCAATCAGAAAAAAGGGAAGGATTAAGTGGCAAAAAGGATGAATCTCAGCCATAGATTCATACCTAACCATAAGTCTTGTAGCCTTCTTAGGGATGAAAAAACCCTAAACTTCAAAGCAAGCATGTAAGGAATTGAAGGAAAAGTATAAGTAAAGTTTGCATGCAAAAAGTACAGCATTCATGGAGGCTTAAAAGTTGTAGAGAGTGAATTGCAGAATTAGTTCGAGAAGAATAAAGGATAGAGGATACAACATTGACATATCAAATTAGGGAGGATCAAGAAGGACATAGTACATATTTGATCTTTAGTCAGGCTACCAGAGCTAATCACAAGATCTATGGTAAAACATCCTAACAAGTGATTTTAGTTAAATCTCCTAAGCAGATTAGTCCTAACAGACTATTGTAAATCCTTTAACAGGGTGACATTCCAAGTGGATATTTTGAAAGTCCTTAGCCAGGCACACTAACAGGGTGTTGAAATCCTCTAACAAGGTGGGACTTAATAGTCCTTGTAAGCCTTTTAGAGGGCATGCCTTTCACAAGGTAGATCATGTATCATGGTCAACACTTTATAACTGTAATTGGTGACACTTTATTGCTGCAATAGTGAAGAACTGTGGGTGTCATTTCCACCCCAGTTTTACCTTTTCATTTGGAGGGTTTTCGGGTAATCATATCAGGTGTAAAGTGTGTGTGTGTGTGTGTGTGTGTGTGTGTGTGTGTTTACATGTTTGGATGCATTTACTTTACATGTTATTTACAGTTCATATATTATATACATCTAATGAAATAGTGAAAGTTTTAGTTGTTAAAGTTTGAACTTTTGATTCATGCCCCCTCTCAAAAGTGTATGTTCTTATTTGTAATTCCATCAATTGGTATCAGAGCTAAGTTCTCAGAAGAAGAAGCTTTGTAGCTTAGAGGAAAGATCTTGAAATGGAAGTCTACAAGTTGGGAAAGACCATTGAGAACCAGGAGATTGAGATACATCTCATACTACATCAACTAAATGAAGCTAGAGATGCTTTGAAGAGTTCCCTGAAGAGAAGGAAAGATATTGCTATGGCATAAAATGACACACAATACAAAGAGATTGACACCACAAAGCTATTTGCAGATGGTAACTCCAGTGAATTTGATGCAACAATTATAGATCTAATGGAAAAGAATAGAGCATAAGTTAAAGAGATCATAAATCTTAAGTTGGAACAAGAATCACAAGCTATATTGCTGTGTGAGGTGACTAAACAAAAGAAGAAAGCTATAGAAGACAAGGCCATGATTGAAGAAGACAAAAGAATTTTGGCAAACTGATTGGAAGAAAAGTCAACATAGCTATCCAGAATCTCAAATATGCAATTGAATACCTTAAGCCAAATGATGAATGCTCATCATAAGTTGAATGTCAAGGACATTGAGATAACTACTTTAAAGTTGTGGAATAAATAACTGTAGAATGACTTGAAAAGAGAAAAGGAATTTGGTAAAAGTTTCAACAACCCAAATAAAGCCATCAAGTACTTTGAGAAACTACTAAAATCCCCTAGATCTAGTAGAGATACATAAAGATTGGTATACACAAGCACTAAAGAAGGAGAATCATCCAAAGCTATCGAGCAAAGGAACAATAAAGGTAATAACTCTAAACCTACTTGTCATTATTGTGGTAAGAAAGGACATACAACTAATGTGTGTAGGAGAAAGAATGCAAATTAGAATGCTAAGCCTAAGAACATGACTCATTGTCACAAGTGCAAAAAACAAGGTCATTAGGCACATGAATGTAGAACCAGAACCATGCATGCACCAAAATTTGAAGGACACTACTACAATTGTCAAAAGTATGGACATAGAGCCTTTGAATTTAAATCTAAGTCCACATGGTCATCAAGCGAGCCAACAAAGGTAAGAAGCTATGAAAAGTCCCATAACTGGGATTACAATACAAGATATAGCTGTCACTATTGTCAAGAATATGGACATATACCTAAAAACTACATTAGGACTCACTTCAATGGTAATTACAAGAGATGGTTGAGTCAAGCCACATGTTTCAACTATCACAAGACTGGTCACATTAGCAAGCATTGTCCAACTAGGTCCAAGGCACAAAGTTGTGAATTTGATAAAGGTAAAGGCAAGGCATATGTTGAACACATTAGGAATGAGATGAACAAGACATGGAAGAAGAAAGATGCCGAAAATACATCAAATGGAGAAGGGATCACTTCACCCAATGGGTCAAGTGGTCACACTGCATCAAACTAAGCAAATAAGAGGTATGTGGGACTGATACTTAAACTGTGTTGCATTATACATCAGTTCCAAAAATGATAACATTAGCATGAATTAAAATGCAAGAAGTTAGGGAACATTCAAGGATAAATCTTCATGTTTTAATGTTGTTGCCAAGCATGAAAAGCCATCTGTGTATGGCAAGTAAAAAAAACTAGTTAATGTCGAGTTGCTAATCAAAGACAATTAGAGCCAAGTTTTTAGTAGCTTCCAAGTGGAGGAAGTCTCTATAGATGCTGAATGAAATAGTAATTGTGTTGATGCCAAGTTTTATAGCTATACAAGTACCAAGCATTAAATGCAAAGTTTCAAAGGGTATAAGGTCAATTTTCACCTATTTTTTCTCATTACAAATTCAAACCAAGAATGAGGAGAGTGAAGAGGAAATTCACAAACTAGTTTGAAGAATTTGCAAGGATTCTAGCGACAATCAAGCACCAGTTCATCAAATTTTAAAGGTATTCTTCATAAGTCGAGTTGCACAGTTTAAATTTGATAAACCCTAGTTTGAAAAAATGGCCTCTAGTTCAAAGAGTGCAAAGGAGAAAGAAGCTATTGAGGTTTAATTAGTTAGCAATGAGGTCAAACAACCCAATTTCAAGGCCATCCCAGACATTGCCTATAAAAAAATTTGTTAGGCGCATTATCCATGATTCTGCCTAAAGTCATAATGGTACAAGATGTGAGAAAATGTTACAATTGCAAAGTAGGAGTCATAGGTGATGAACCGTCTCACAATAAGTGTTCCATAGTCATGTGCTAGGCCTAGCTTAGGAATAATCTATTCAAGCTGACTACTTTTCCCCTACCATTAGGTGCATTTATATTGTCAACCCAAGGACGTATACTTGAAATGGTCAACACAGTATGTGCACTAGGTACCTTGATGAGTCATTATGCTTGTGTTGCGGGAAAGTAAAAATGCAAAGGAAGGAAACTACACTACTGCTGTGGAAAGGAAAATACTGAATCTATGAATGTTGAAAACACAATGACAAGATAACAAAGATTCCATCTTGAACCATCCACTAGTCTGTTCTCGCAGATGCTGCAGGAACATTTATGAAGTGTGATGCTACAGGAAGGAATTAACTAGCTACGTCTTACTTAAAATACTACTAATGCTAGTAAAATGAATCTATTCTATCCTAATCTAATCCACCTTCCAAGTGGGCCCCCTTGGTTGGCTTCTCTAATCTACCAACACAGGATAGAAGCTAAAGGGAACTAATTCATTTCATTAATTAGTCATTACATGATTCAGAATTGTAAAACATGACTACAACAAACTGTGAATCAGTGTTCTCTCTTACTCGATAAAACTTATCAAAAACCAAAACTTCACACACAGTAGTCGATCCTGACATATATAGGGAATCTTCTCTTTATTACATAATAGAAAAGTAACTATCCTAAGTTAAGTCTATAGCAGAGAATATAGGAGAACAACTGAAAGCGAAAAGGAAGGATAACGGAATTGAGGAGGGAGCAATGAAGTCTCATCATCCGCTTGTTACAACATAAATGCAAAGAAGGAAATGGCTCATAAAAGCTCCTCCTTATTCACTGCCATATTTTTTGGAGTGGTTATAACTTCCTTTTTGTGGTTGTTCCTTGATGCTCGTTTCTCCTTGAATGTTGTCGGCAACCAACTTCTGGATTCCTCAGCTCATCTTTTAATCCTTATCATCAGGTTAGTTATGATATAAGACATATTTGCAAATAAACATCCATCAATCTAAATTCAAGCATAAGAATGCACATTTGGATCTTTATATGAAATACTGCATATTAGATATAATTTAGGCAAAAGATGACATCGTTTTTCTACCCCATAAATCATCAAAGGTTTATCAAACATAGGCTTATAAGTGTTAAAACAAGGATAAAAAGAGTATCACAAAGTATCTTAAACATAACAAAATAAAGGCATTTTTTAGACTCATCAGGTGACATGGAGATAAGACAAGCATATGATAAATTGTGCAAAAATAGAGTCTTGAAGGAAGAATTTAAGATTGTGGAGAGAAAGGGTTTGACCCGTGCCCTAGATTTTCCAATGGTTTTCAAAATTGAATGGATAAAAATAGTTCTCAGTAGAATTAAAGATGGATGTATATGGTTAGAGGGTGGAATCATCAAGATTTCAAAAAGAATTGTTCATAGGGTGACTGGTTATCTAAACCTAGATCGACCAAAGACCCTATGTAGTGACTGTAAAGAGGCAATTGGGAAAAATATAGGTGCTAAATGGAACAAGCATGGAATGACCATAGATACCATTACATATCCTTTACTTGACTTTGTAATAAGGGTTATTTCCCACAAGTTCTATTAGTTAAGTAGGTTAAATAGTGTACCCTGCATAGCAATCGATGTTGGTTACAAAATTGTCAAGAAAGATCATACCTATGATCTTGAAGAACTTTAATTACAACAGATAAATGAGAACCTAGGTGCCATTAGAAAGACAAAAAGTTCACAATGTAAATTTGGATCAATACTTGTCTTCATATTCTTCTACGTACAAAATAAATTCCCATCTTTTGGATGGAAGACAAATAGATCAGTGGCTATCCAAATTAATGAGTATATTGAGCAAATGGGAGAGAACTTTGAGTCAGTAATGACAAGCTATTTTGAAGACTTCAAGAAGTCCATGAAGTAGAGATTGAGGATACTTGTTTCACTAGTAGAACAACACTATAATGACATAGGTTTCCTTGTAGATATTGATTACACTTATATACGGGCTACTATAACCTAGGGTTAGATGGCTAAGACCCCTAGGATATGAGATTAATATTGATGAAGCCTCAACTGCCATTATTGCACTCCTAGTAGAAGAGATTGATAAGACAACTAAAATATTTGGAAACTATGATGTAACAAAATCTAAAGTTGAAATGGAGTTGAAGACAACCTCCACATTAAAGAAGAAAGACAAATTAGTGAAGAAATTGAAGGCAAAATTTGGAAAAAGTGTAGGAGATGATGAAGAAGAAGAAGATGATGAAGAGGATGAAGAGGAAGAAGAGGTACAAGCACAAGAAACTCTAGCTTTAGCCCAAGGCATGGGTGAAGACATTGAAGAGGAAGGTGTCAAAGAAGAGGAAATCAAAGAGGCACTAGCCCAATCGACACCTAAGAAGAGAAAAGCCAAGGGACAACCTGTAGCTAAACCAAAGGCAAAGGAGACTATCAAGCCCAACCCAAAAAAGGCAAAAACACCAACAACCAAGGCAAGTGCAAGGGCTACTATTCAAAAGGCCAAAGAGAAAGCCAAGGCTACTAAATAAGAGGGCCTAGTCTAGAAGAAATAGAGGAGAAAATACATTGCACAACCAAAAATAGATGATGAAATAATAGAGTCTAAAGATACAAGTTAGTTTAGAGTGGTAAGTCATGCACCTAAATTTAATCTTGAGAATATTTGTGATAATGTTAGAACAATGCAGACTTGAAATGAATAAAAAGTATTAACTTTGAAAAGCTTGGTAGAGAAGAGCATGACAAAGTAGAAAAGTCAGTTTATGAAATGATGTCTAAGTTCAAGAACAGTCCACTTGAATTAGACAATACAATACCAAAGGAGTTGTATACAATTGTAGACAATAAGTGGCATTACTGCATGAACCTGGAGAAACAAATAAGGGAATCAACACTAGAATAAGTGATGCTAGATTTGACAAGAGGACAAATTTTCAAGGCAAATAAGAAGTATGGTAGTAGACTTGCACCTAAATATAGGGCATTCAACATACTCCAGAACAATATTGAGGATGTGAAGAAATCCACTCAAATGTGGAAATTGATCTATGGATTAACATCTGTTAAAGAAGGAGAGGAAGATCCCTTTAAGGGAAGAAATAATGGAGATGAAGAGGAAGACAAGGAAGATGAAACAATAAAAGGAAAAGATGATACTACTATGGAGGAGACACAAAAGAAGACAGATGAGACAGCTACAGTTGAAGAGTAGTAGGAAGAACAAAGTGTGCAAGATGCACAAATGTCGAGTATGAGCCCTCCGCATGACACAAGTATGCTTGCAAAAACTATAACTATTAAGGATATTCTTGATAGTTCAACTCAAAACATCAACCCCTTAAGTACAAAAGATCTCAAAAAGATTCTTGACCAATCCACACTACAAGCTAGATTATGTGAGAATCCAATATTGGTCAGTATTGATGAACTTCAGAAGGCAGTAGCTGACATTACAAGGGATAAGGTGAACACACAAGAACCACCTTTTGCTATCCCTTTAGCTACTAGTGCTCAACCTTTAGTACAAACATCAAAAGACACATCTACAAAGGATGACACAACTGCAAAAATTGATAATGTTGAACAAAAGCAAGCAGAAGAAAAGAAGACTACAAAAGAACAAACAAGATAGATAGATACATCTGTACCTGATGCACAAACACAAAGTACAACTCAAATAATAATAATTGACCAAGGCAAACCTAAAGAAAGCAAGGATACACCAAAGGATAAGGAGCAAGAGGCTACTCAAGCATTGGTAATATTACCAACATCTGGCACTCCTACAAAAGTCCTTCAGGAGCCAAGCACTGAAGCTGTACCACTGCAGATCTCTGCACCAGACTCAAGTTCATCCAAGGTTGCCAAGGTAATTCACTATAGAGATGCAACTCTAGCTGAAATTGAGCTTAAGTATGATTATGCAACCATGACATTAGAATAGATAGGCATAATGCAACAAGCCTTGGAAAAGAAGAAAAATCAGGAAATACTTAGAAAGAAGTATAAACAGAGGCAAGCATTGCAAGAAATCAAAGATATCTTTCTAGATGCTTTTAGTTTTCCAACACTTGAAGATTCAAAGCCACTACTAGAACAGTTATCAAATATTTTAGAACAGGTGAACAATGAAGACCAGGATACAAATGCTAAACTTGTGGAATGGTCTAAAAGGAAATTTCAAGGAAAAGTAAATGAGAAGATATCTGGTGATATAACACTGACACAAGTACAATTGGCTACAAAAATTGAGACATTGAAGAAGGTACTTGAGAACATATTCTCATTGTACACAAAATTGTGTGATCTCACACTCTTCACACAATAAACAAGCCATAGAATTCTGAGTTTGGAGAGAAATTTAAAAGTATGAGGTATGCAACTACCTCAAAACCCAGTTCATAGTGAGAAGCATTTTCACTCATTGCTTCAAACACAGAGTCAACTAGTTGTTCTAATAGTAGAAGAGGCTACTATAAGAGCCAAGTTGATTAACATCCAAGCCTCCTTTACCCCTCATATGGAGACACTCCATAAAGAACTAGGATTTGCAAAGACATTATTGAAGAAAGATCCTAATATTTCAACATCAAATAGATTAGTTCACCTTGTAGTAGAGCTAGCCATCCAAATAAAGTCATTAGATTTTGTGTGACAATTGGGATACCACTCTAAAAATAATCATGGAGGTCCACAAGTCTTTCTTGGAAAAATACACAATTAGTGTATAGACTCTTTGACATAAGCATCAAAAAAGGGGGAGATAAATGTGCAAAGAGGGAGATAGAAAGAAGAGGGAGATAAATAAGCAAGGGGGAGATAAAGGTAAATCACATTGGGAGAAAACACAAAGGGAGAAAATAGAAGAGTAGAAATAGAGCATATCAAATAAAGAGTATCAATATATTTGAAGATAAAGAGTATTAGCAAGAGACAAAATTTCTCAGAATGGAGAACAGATTTTTGGATACAATACAAGCACATTAACTCAGGGAGAGTTATAAATTTTGAGGTATAGAGTCTATTATAGAATTTTGAAATTTTTGAAGTTTTGTATATAAGCTGAGTTGTGAATATATTATACTCGAGAAGTTTAGAATGATTATGTAAAGTTACGTGTTTTTGACACTCATGTCAAGGGGGGAGATTGTTGATCTCAGATTGGTTTTGAAAAATTGAGTGCCAACACACTTAAGTCATTTACAAAGTTCATATTGAACTAGTAATGTATGTTGAGTATGATATGTAAACACAGATTATGCCGAGTTGTAATGAGTGTCGAGTCACTCAAGTGCCGAGCAAACAATGCATGCCGAGTGATTCAAGTGCCGAGAAAATAGTAGATGTCGAGTAGTTCAAGTGCTGAGTTAGAGACAAAATTATACTATGTGCTGAGCATCAACAACCTCAACTACTGAGCAACATAGATTTGACATTTTTTTTGTGATTGCACAGACAACTATGTAAACCATTTTTTAGCTGACCTAAGGATATAATACGATATTTTGAAGATAAGGATGCATCTATATGTAGATTCCCCATGCAATTACATGAAAAAAATAAAAAAAGGGAAGGATTAAGTGAAAAAAAGGATGAATCTTAGCCGTAGCTTCATACCTAACCCTAAGTCTTCTAGTCTTCTTCAGGAGGAAAAAACCCTAAACTTCAAAGCAAGCATGTAAGGAATTGAAGGAAAAGAATAAGTAAAGTTTGCATGTGAAAAGAAAAGCATTCATGGAGGCTTAGAAGTTGTAGAGAGCGAATTGCAGAATTAGTTTGAGAAGAATAAAGGATAGAGGATACAACATTGACATATTAGATCAGAGAGGATCAAGAAGGACATAGTACAAATTTGATCTTTACTTAGGCTACTAGAGCTAATCACAAGATCTATGCTAAAACATCCTAACAGGTGATTTTAGTTAAATCTCCTAGGTAGAGTAGTCCTAATAGACTGTTGTAAGTCCTTTAACAGGGTGATTTTCCAAGTGGATGTTCTGAAAGTCCTTTAGCCAGGCACACTTCTAATAGGGTGTTGAATCCTCTAACAAGGTGGGACTTAATAGTCCTTGTAAGCCTTTAATAGGGAAAATCATGTATCATGATCAACACTTTGTAATAGTAATTGGTGACACTTTATTGTTGCAGTAGTGAAGAATTATGGGTGTCATTCCCACCCCAGTTTTACCTTATCATTTGGATGGTGTCTAGCTAATCATATCAGGTGTAAAGTGTGTGTGTGTGTGTGTGTGTGTTTACATGTTTGGATGCATTTACTTTACATGTTATTTATAGTTTAGATATTACATGCATCTAATAAAATAGTGAAAGTTTTAGTTGTTAAAGTTTGAACTTCTGATTCACCCCACCTCTTAGAAGTGTATTTTCCCATTTTTAATTCCATCATCCCCATTTTCAAAGTAAAAAATAAGGTGTGTGTTGTGAAACCACAAAAAAATCCCCAACAAAAGGAACAAATGACAAAGACATTTATTTATCAACAAGAAATCTTCAAACTAGTGTCAAGTTTACAAATTTATTCCAGATGTCACAAGTGGCCTTTGAGAACTTCAAACAAGAAAATCAAACTTTTCAACTTTCACTCTCAATATGTGTTGAATGTCTTAATTTTGTTAATGCTCCTAAGTGCCAACCACCATGAGAGTGAAGCAACATAGAAATAACCTTTCACAAACCAGTGGGAGTTTTAGAAATCCCCATAAACTAATTTTCAATCACTAAATGACCAGATGTGAGAATCCACTCAGAGGGCTCTTAACAAGTCATCAATTTCTTATGTTTTATGTTTTTGGTGATCCATTTGTCAACTTCATGAACCTTGTGTGTGTCCACTTGATTCTTCTGTGAAGATTTAGTTCATTTGAAGTGAACCAACAATTATGTTGTGCTAGCTCCACTTGACCACCTTTTTCATTCATATCTAAGCTCTAGAGTCCTATTTCATGACACCATCTTTTTTTTTTTCATTTTCCTTCATAGTGATTAGTGTTAGAAAGGCAAAGGCTAATGTTGCACCAAAAGATTGACCTTTCGATGTCCAATATAAATAATAGTCTTATAGAACCACATGAGGTTGTTAAGCCATGTCATAAATCCTATGAGGGATGCTGGTCCACTACCAATAATCCCCCTCCTAGCATCACTCATCATGGCCAGCAAGATTTGAACCTATGACCAAGCTTTGATACCAATTATTAGAAAGGCTAGGGCTCCTGTTACACCAAAAGATCAACCTATCATTAATGCTTGATACAACCAATAGTCTTATAGAACCACAGGAGGTAGTTAATCCATGTCAAAAATCTTGTGAGGGATGTTGTCCCACTACCAACAAATGGATTGTGCGTAAGGTTTTGATGTTTCATTCTTTTGAACCTTTTCCAGTCTAATGACTATTGTGTTCCTCCTTTAATGAACTTTGGGAAACTCACATGCCAACAAGTGATCTTGATAAGCCTTAGGGGAAATCCTTTGTTTAAAAAAAAAAGATCTAAATTGTCCCTTAGTTACTGTCCACGTATGTTGAAAACAACTTGGATGATCAATTCTTTAAATTTATAAAGTGTTGAGAGTGATTGATCTAGAATTTGAGCTAGAGGATAAAAGTCTTCTTTTTCCTACAAGTGAAACCCATATTTAGTTTTCACAAGAAACAAAGTTTATTCAAATTCTTTGACAAATAAATACCTCTTCTAGAAATTGGGACTAGTTGGGATGGTTCAGTTATCGAGAGTAAACTCGACTACAAACTAACTCCCTGAATCAAAATAAAACAAATAAAACACACCACACAAATTAAAGATTTTTTTAGAGATGTTTTCTCTTTCAACTTTTGAAATAAACTTTCAGAAACTGGCCATTGTTGGGTAATGAAATCAATTCTCCTTCTAAAGTACCCATCCTGAAAGTATTTTCACCTAAAATCTCTACAATTTGATAAAAACCAATCCAAAAGTGTTGAAACTTAGTATGATGCCTAGTTTTTCTTTAGCCTTGTCCCACATAAGAATGAGGTCAGAGCTCCTGAATGCTTTAAATGTTTCTTTTTTTCAAACCAAAACTTAATGAAAACTTTATGTTTTGATGTGTGCTCCAATGTCATAGTTTGCTTCTCATCCAATATCAGAAAGTTCATCAACTTGACTTGTACTCTGTCTTCATTCTCAAGTACCCTCTCATGAGTTTCAAGATGAGAATTTTTAGATTCATCAAGAATAAATGTTCTTGAATATAGACCAATAGGTAGGGAGATGTTCCCAAATTTCTTGATTCTAACTCTACCAGTCGACAATGCACACTTTAACTGAGTGTGCCAATCTTTTTTATTATCATCTAGCAAGTGTTTCACCACAGTGATCAAGTTTAAGTTTGTGCACTCAACAACTCCATTTCCTTGCATATAGTAGTTTGAGGAGAACTTGATGATTGCCTATTTTTCCAAGGTCCACTGCATGAGAATTAATGATGAAAAAGCTATCCAATTATCACATACCAAAAAGAATGAATATTGTAAAAATATGTTCTTTGAGAAATGTAGTGACAATTTGTGTAGTAAAATTTTAAAATGTTTCAATTTTTTTCCATCAAGTGTAATAATCTATGGTAGTGAGAATGTATATGTACCTTGTAGATGAAGATAAACTCATCGATCCAATAATGTCCATCCCCCACTTAGCAAAGGGGAACACCTCATGCACTGGTTGCAATGACATTATCAAATTTCTTTCTCTATTCACACTAGTTTGACATACATAGAAATAACAAATATGGTCTTGTGTATCTTTCAAAAGTGTAGGCCAATAAGATCCTAACCTTAAAACCTCATGTGGCATAGCTTTTACTAAGCCCTATCTTGTACCATATCAATCATGAAACTGCTCCAATACTTCTCTTGCCTCATTGAAATTTAGAGATTTTATGTACATGCATTGATAATTTATTGGATACAAGTGCCCATATTTTAGCATGTAGGATCCACATTTCATCCTTAGAGATCAACACTAATAATTATTCATCTCATAAGAGCATCTATTTTTAACACTCTCATGGGTATAGGTGTATGAAACTAACCCTTTCTCTTGCCCTATTTTAGTAATAAATTTGGTTAACAATTGGCCTCAAACCAATTTCATGGGTTGTATCTCAAGGTCAACCTCTTGTAATATAGCAATCCATTTCCCTAGTCTTTCTCCCAATTCATTTTGCATCAACAATGACTTGATTGTAGGATCTAGGACAATAGTGTATACTTTGCTTCATAGGGTATAATGCCTAATTTTCTTCACAACCTTCACCAAGGTGAAGGATTTCTTATCCAAATCTAGATAGTTCAACTCAACATTTTTCAAAGGACAATTCATGAATGCTACAAGTATTTTATCTTCACCAACCTTCTTTTGAGTTAGAATATCTGCACCTGAATGTTATGAAGCAAATGAATACACTTTAAATTATAGTTGGTAGTATGAGCTTACAAGGTGTTGTAGATATTAAAAATTTGATATCTTCAAATGCCTTCTTGAGCTCAAGTGTCCAATCAATCTTGATATCCTTTTTGAGTATGTCATTAAGAGGGTGCACTATCTTAGTAAAACTGCTTATGAATTTCTAAATGAAATTGATCTTCCTGAAGAAAGACTTCAATTCTTTTCTACTATTAGAAGGGAGAAATTTCAATATTACTTCTACTATGTATGGATCAATAGAGATACTAGTATTTGATATTATGTGTCCAAGAAAATTCCCTTTTATGACTCCAAATGAACACTTCTTGGGATTGAGAGAAACTCCATACTTGCAACATTTGTTCAATAATTGCTTTATATCAACAATGTGATCTACTCAATTCTTCAAAAACATTGTAAGGTCATCCATTTAAATTATGATACACTTGTTTACAAAATGTTTTATTGCTTCATCCATGACTCTCTAAAATGTAGCTCCAACATTAATCAGTTTAGAGGGCATGTGTTATTATGCAAATGTTCCTCACTTTGTTGTAAAGGAAAATTTCAATCTATCTTCCTCCTAAACCATGACTTGATTGTAACTAGAGTAACCATCCAAAAAAGACATCATTTTGACCCATTCACAATTTGAAGCACCTCATTAAGTGAGGACAGTAGGTAATTTTCCTTTGGTGATGACTAATTTAGGTTTATGAAATCCACACATAGCCTAATATCTCCATTTTTCTTGCACATAGGTACCAAATTAGAATCCCATGTAGAGTGACTAAATGGAAAAATAATCTTAGCATCTAACAACTTTTGTACTTCTTTCATGATCAAAGGATGTATGACTGGATTAACAGGCCTTTATCTTTGTTAGAATGACTTTACATTAGGTTGAAGAGATAAATCGTGCACAATTATGTTCGGATCATAAGTTTTGAGATCCTCATAACTTCATGTTATAACATCTTTGTCTTCAATTGAAAGGTGTAACATTTATTTTCTTTCATGTTTTGTGCAAAAAATTTCCAACTTTTACCATTTGAGACTCCTCAATAGAACCTAAATTCAATGAATCACAATGATTGTTCCCCTCTTCATGAGGAGGTCTTATTTATTGTGCATATTCATATTTTCCAAAAAATTTCTCAAGTTCCACCATTCCCCTAGAAATAGTATTTGTTTTCAAATTTAGGACTCCATCTTCATCCTCAACTTCCTCCTGTTCGGCTCCTTCAAGTTCATTGTCAATTATTTGTCCTTCAATCATTATATTTCTCATGAACAATTATAAAATATATTGATCATGTTGAAAGACTTGAAAGTTGGTAATATTGTCCAGAATCAAAGGTGTTGCAACTAACTCCACAAAAATATCTAAATCTTGGTTCACTCCATGGGCAGTAGTGCACTTGTTGATGTAGCCAAAGAATCTGCGATCACATTCTTTCTTCCAAGGATTGAGCTTATGTTGAAGGCTAGCAAATCTTCCATAAAGTCTCAGACTCATTTCCTATAAGTTTTCAACCTTCTATCATTACATGAGCAGGTTCCTCTTACTTTTTTGATTACTAGCCAAGAATCTTCTTCCACTATGAGCATCTTGATGTCCTTCTCTATAGCTAGAAAATACCTCACACTAGAGCCTCATATTCTACAATATTGTTAGTACAAAAAATTGCAAATGATAAGTGACATAGTATGACTTACCTCTAGGACTGATTAGTTCCATTCTAGCTCTAGCTCCTTGCTTGCATTTGGAAGCTATTATGGTCCCACAATACATGCCCCATTTCATGCCCATTTCGTGACTCAAAATGGGGACCCCCTAGTTTCAAAATTTCCTATAAGGCATCTAGTCAAAAGCTTCAATCATTTTGGACCTTCCCTTGGGTCTAGGTCAAACCCAAGTCTCTGATCGAGAAGGGTTAGGCAGTCAAGCATAAGCAAAAAATTAAGATGTAGGACTTTATTGTGCTCAAAGTACGTACATATTCTCACTTGCACATGTGCACATATCTGCAGAAGCACACTTCACCCTACTCTGGGGATTCATACATGCACAGATCCACATGTGCGCACCCTCAAAGGTGTGCACAAAGCTTCCGTCTAGGGCCTATATAACACCTGACCCCCCTCATCTTTCCCTCACTTCTTTTTCATCCTCCCTGTAAGAACACCTCCACACTCCTAAGACTTCTACAACTGTGATGCTCCACATCCCCCCACACACCTAAGGTAAAAGACACCACCAAGAGGTGATCAAATCACAAAACATAAAAAAACTAAAATTAAGGCTATACTCCCCCCTAAAACCATGCACACTTTGATTATGTAGGTGTGATAGTACACACATAACCATTTTATAGGAAAACAAGGTGCACACTAGTGCACTTTGTGCACATGCGCTAGTGTACAAAACTAGCTATTAGGGGGGGGGGGGGGGGGGAATTTATAGTTTTTCTAGATTGGACAAATCTTCGTTCAATTTTTCAGTAGTCAGAGTCTTGTGGAGTCCTCTTTTGGGTCTTTAAACATAAGATTAATAATGTTTTCTTCTTTTTTACAGATAAAATGGTATCATCATCATATTCCATGGTAGAGAAAGTGACACCTAACCTAGTTGCATTCAACCCAAGAAATCTAGATTCTAGGATAGACATGTGGAGATCTTCGATAAAGAGCTTGGTCACATCAATTGGAATGCCTTTCTAAAAATATGTAAAAAACTAAAGGAGAGTTGAGTGATGATATCCACATTGATCCAAAGTGGGTTGGTGAATGCTACTTCACACCTCAAATTAGTTCAATCTTCTGAGCTGATTATGACATTGGCCAAACACTACGTAACATAGGAGAAGGTAATGAAGAGTGTTATAGTAGAAATTGTCCTAGACATCAAATTGTGCAATATAGAGAAAGTGTTCCACCTCTTGAGTGCATACCAATACCTTTAGATATCTTACGATGGAGTAGATTGATGGTACAAAGAAAATGAGAAAGAAGCTAAAGAATTGGTGCAAGCCTCATTCTTAATGGATAGGACACCTCTAGGCTAAAGAGTAGGAAAAGTAGACATGATCCAAGGGTACATGAAAGATAACATCTGATACTCAAGTGTTCTTCTCAGTAGATAAATGGGCCTCCCAAAAGTGAGTCACCTACAAATGTGGATGGTTCACTTCATTAAAACCATAAGAACCACAAAGATGTCTATTGATTGAGCCACCATCCTAAGTGACAACTTGGATGAGCAGTTAGTCATGGTTAAGATAGACCCTCTCTTCTACATGACATCATACATGGTGTAACTATTAGTAGCCAAAACTACTAACTACCAAGGGTTATACAAGAAGGGAAGCATACAAGATACAAATTCTTGGCCCTATGTGGTATACCCACAATTGGTAAAGAAGAAGTTCCCAATTCAAATTGTGGAATATAGTGTAAGGAAACTTGCAACAAAGAAAATAACCATTTCCACATAACCCATAATAGATCTAGAATAAATATGCAATTGAAATCCACATGCAAGAGAATAGACAACATACCCACAAAATGTGACACAAGATATACCTTGGGAAACCCTCATTGAGGGAAATACCCAGCCTCCAAAAGCATCCATCACCATGTATTATTCAACAAAAATACCGTTGCAATACAACCATGGAAGCCTTCAAAGCCATAGCCACAACCGAGAAATCCATGTGAACAAGCATGAATCCACACATCCCATGCCATGCTTCCAAACTTCACAAATGCTCCCTTTGATAACTTGTCAAGCCTTTTCTTGCTTGACTCTTTTCTATTTTCCTTTTGTCTTCTCCTCTCTCACCAACAACTACACTTGTGGCTGCTTATATAGTAGCAAGTCCCACAAAACCACCAAGTGGTATTACATAAACCATGTGTTACCTAATCCCTTGAACCCACATTTAATATTGGACATTTAATTCTTTTCCCCAATATTAAATAATTACATGAAATATTATCACAATGTTACAATACAATGCACCAAGAGTATCCCATAGGAATCTTTACATGTTGTATGTCCCTCTAGGTGCTCCTAGATACAACATTACATAATAAAATAAAATAATACAATATAACAATATTATGCAATGTGTGCAACACCCACTATTTGAACAATCTCCCACTTGTTGTATACATTGCATAGGGACAATCTGTAGCCACATAAATGAATAAGAGAACAATCCCTCCCAACACATCCACTATCATGGATCAAAGTACATGAAGTGCTCCATTCTGGTACCCGCAACAAAATCAAAGTATCCAACATCTCAAACATGAATGATCTCACCTCCTATTACGCCACTGCGACTAAACATACATCGAAGCCATCCAAAGAGAAAGCCACCTAACTTGTCACATTAGAAGATCATAAAATCCTATACCAACTAAAATGCCAAGCACAAAAACCTGATCCAAAGGTAATCACATGTATCCATAGTTGTGAAAATATCCATAGATTAAATAGCACCCACAGAAAGTTCCAAACCCATCCAACTATCCATACTTCCAAAGGTATACCAAATTAATCTCACATCATCAACATATCCAATCTATAACCTACAATCACAAGCCTCAAGAGCAATACTTGCTGCATATATACCAAGAAGCTCCCACTACAAAAGATAATGTCAAATCTATAACCAATCCACTCACAACATCTCAAAGAAGTGAATCCATGTAGCATTAAGGACATCCACAATACATTAACCAATAACCTACAAGAACAACTCTCATAACAAGTCGTTAATGCTCTCCATGTTCTCCAAAAACAACAGAGGAAAGAGATAAAGGAATAACCATGTCATATCTCACATGACATACATGAGCACAAACTAGTGATCACAATCTCTAATCAATCTCAAATCCAATGTAAGTGAAACCAAACATCCAAGAAGATAACCAATACCAAAGAGAAACCACACAAATCATAACTTGTATCATATCCTTCTACACACACCTCTAGATGTAAATTGTACAAGTATGATCTCCTCCATAAAACCCCAACAAGAAGCCTCAACAACACCCAAACCATACCATATAATTAATAATGGATGTAAGCCTCTCACAATAAGATCGAACGCAAAAAATGATTCCTAAACCAAGGAATATGCCCAATATAAAACCATCTCCCAAACTCAATCAGCATAACAACATATGAAAATGGAGATAACCAATGCTAAACCATCTCTCCAATGAACCCTCCAGAACTAATTCATGTACCATAGCTCAAGATCCATATCCATGAATGACAAGCATAAATATAATGCACCTAAGAGAAACAATGGGCTATACCTCTCAAGTAGCAAACCTTCGAGTAGACCAAGAGTAGGGAATGAGAATGCTCATCAAGATATCCAAGTCTCCAACCAAGACTCATCTAATATCAATCTCCTCTCAAGTCCATATAAGGTGAATGCCCCTCAGACTTCTTGCTGAAACTATCAACTGTCCCAAAAAATACTTCTCTAATCCAAGAGAAATCAACATCACCACTATCTCTAAGTATCTATGAGCATCTGTAACTAATCAATCTATGCCAACTCCAAATGCAACATAGCAATATCATGAAGTATCCAGCTTATGATCAATGTACTCAATACCAAGAAACTAAACCAAGATCAATGTCAAAGTTCCAACCATGGCCTCAAGAATATAAACATGACAACATGATCTAAACCATCTCAACTAAAGAGATAACATGCTTCATATGAACATACTATAACATGTCAAAAACACTATGTGTATATCAAGAGTATATCATGACATAAAAATGAAACCATCTTCACACCAAGGATAACATGCCAAATGAAAGCATAAACCACACCTTTACCAAGAACCATGTGAGTCCTCAAGATGCAACCATCTCCACACACCATGAAGAAAACCATCTCCACACACCATGAAGAACCATCCCCACACACCATGAAGATATGAAACAAATTCATGAGTCCTCAAAATCTAAACATCTTCATACACCATGAAGATAACAAGTGCACCATACAAATGGCAAAGATGCCTTTGCAACAATAGGATCTAAGACAAACCTCCAACATCTACAAACACTCAATAAATATATCAATGCCAAGAACTCCCACTCAACCATGATATTGAGTCACATATGGCACCATAAAATCCATCTCCTACATGAAGATCCTCTAGGTCTACACTCACACAACCAAAGTGTTAGCACCAAGTGGAATCAAGATCTCCAAACCAAGTAGATATAAACCAAACTAGAAACTAATCCTGCACTGTCACCCCATCACTGCTACAAGCTCCCACTAAACTATGTATCCAAGCTATCCATGAAATAATTATGAAAAAACCATCCTCTAACCATAAGAATCAACCAAGGCATCAAACCATCAAAAAAATAAAAGTGCACATCATGAGCTCCTCAAAAGAAACCAAATAAACATGATCCTCAACCAAGAAGATATACCACCATAACCAAATCAGCAATCAAAATGAATGAACATCAAGGATGTACATGTATATCCAATAATGTCATGCCAAAATCTATGGCACCATGATCACATCCATGAATTGAACATTTGACTCAATATGTCCAACCTGTCAGCATAAAATAGTCAACCACAATTCTCCACTATGACTGTAGCTGGTAACAACATCTCATCCCTTATGTATGAAGAAAAATCATAAAATCATGTGACTTAGGGCACAGACAACCCAAATCCAAGCCACCAATTTGAATATGCATCAATAATGAAAGATCAATGGGCAAAGATAACCCATATACAAGCCATAAATGCAACTTGTAAGTATAGACCGCTGACAACACTGCACAACTTGTAGACCCAACAAGTCATTATACATATTCAAATGAAATAATGATAACCATATCATCATGAGACCAATCTGAAATATGAACTAAGTATACAATGACATCAAATCCAAATCTCCAAAATATACAATGCCATAAACTCACAATGTTACCATAGTCAATATATACCATATATTGTATAGATTAATATATCACCAAATAAACCATGCCAAACCTGCACCAAATCTGAACTAATGTGTAGAGCTCTCAAAGAGCTTTCCATTGACTACTCAAAGTCCAAAATTTGACTTCGTATGCCCAAGTTATGCCTTAATTTATGGTCAAAATAAATAACATCTAACTTTTGGACTCTTGAAACCTGATAAAATGTCAAAATCACAGAACCAAACCTACACTAGTTGTAGTGCTCTGAATTATCTTTCCAACGCCTGTAAGAAGTCTAAAATTTGATATCATGAGGGAAAGTTATGACCATTTTACTAAGAAAGTCTTTTACCATTTTCCCTGCGATTTTTTTTTTCTGACTAAAATTTTGACGAGATTAAATTTGACGGCTATTACGGGATGAAACTAAAAAAATCTTTCATTTCCTCTAAACATGGTCAAACTAGGGCATATCATATATCAAAATTTATGGAAATATCGACCCAAATCCAATGGTGAGGTCTATTTTTACCTAGGAGGTCATTTATGCAAGCTAACCCCTAAAACCCCCATTTAAATGAAACATCCAAAAAAACCTTTTGTCCAATAATTTTACATGCCCAAACTCTACCAACATCCCATCATAAAAACAAATCCAAAAACCCTTAGATTTGCAATGAACAACTCATATATCTTGCCCTTTCTTTTATCCTCTCATGCATTCCCACATATTCAATCTAGGGTTACAATAATAAAACTATAGCTTTGACACCACTTGTAAAGAAACTTGCAACAAAGAATATAACCATTTCCACATAACCCATAATAGATCTAAAATAAATATGCAATTGAAATCCATATGCAAGAGAATAGTCAACATATAAACATAGAATATGACACAAGATATACCCTGGGAAACCCTCATTGAGGGAAAAACCTAGCCTCCAAAAGCATCCATCACCATGTATTATTCAACAAAAATATCATTGCAATATAATCATGGAAGCCTTCAAAGCCGTAGCCACAATTGAGAAATCCATGTGAACAAGCATGAATCCACACATCCCATGCCATGTTTCCAACTTTCACAAATGCTCCCTTGGCTAACTTGTCAAGCCTTGTCTGACTTGACTCTTGCCTTTTTGCCTTTTGTCTTCTCATCTCTCACCAACAACTACCCTTTTGGCTATTTATATAGTAGCAAGTCCCACAAAACCACCAAGTGGTATTACATAAACAATGTGCTAAAACCATGTGCTACCTAACCCCTTGACCCCACATTTAATATTGGACATTTAATTCTTTTCTCCAATATTAAATAATTACATGAAATATTTTCACAATGTTACAATACAACTCATCAAGAGTATCCCATGGGAATCTTTACATGTTATATGTCCATCTAGGTGCTCCTAGATACAATATTACATAATAAAATAAAATAATACAATATAACAATATTATGCAATGTGTGCAACACCCATTATATCAACATATAAGGGAGTCAATTATAGATTCATTTTTTCTATCATAAGGTTTATTGAAGGAGATTATGCTAAAAGAATGTCAGTAGAGGCAGGAGTGAGAAAAATTGAAGTAGGAGCCTACTACATCCAATTCAAGACATTTTCATATCTTCAAGTAGTTGGTATTATTCTAATCCCAAAAAATCTCACAACCGTTTAGATAGGTTGATACTTTTGGAGATAGCTTGCCAACTCACTTCTGCATATGACAGAGTGAGAAAATAACACAAGAAGAGTTGGGTTTGGCCATCACCATTAGGTCATTTGAGGTAAAGAAAAAACATGATATTTATACCTTTGATTCATAATTGGGTCAGTCTCCCTCTAGAAGACTATTAGGCTCTTTGCCTGTATTTTGACAATATTGAGATGGTTCAACATCTTGTGGGGAAATAGTTTGTCTATGAGAAAGCTCTCAAAGACCACTAGATGAATGTAGTAGATGACTATGATGTCCTCATTAGGGACTATTGTAGGATGAGTCTACATCTAGCAGAAAATGTTCTTAAAATGAAGATTCCCCTAAATGCTGCAGAGAAGGATATCTCGAAGGTAATGGATTCTTTGTATAACAGGGACAAAATCTATTACATTCCAATTATGAATGCATAAATAGGGCATGGGGAAAATGATGACATAGATCATCAGGCTAGACATGTAGTAGAATTGACAAGTGAATAGATCTGGAAGCCATTTTGGATGGATCCAGTTCCCCAGTCCATTCCTCTACAAGCAATGACCATGCCTTAGAAAGGTAAAGGTGCTAAGGTCACCATATCAACCTACCCAGCTAAATCCCTAGTAAGGTTGGAAATGGTGCATCAACATGAGCAAGAGGTTGACTATTTTGAGGTGGACAAAGGAAAAGGAAAGAGGAAAAGGGAATCCCCTAGGGTGAGGAAATCGATAGTACAAGCCCAAAAATCTAAGCTAGAAGAGGAGCAAGGGAAAGCTGAGCCATAACTAGTTGACTAGCCTCAACTAGAGAAAGCTCAGCTAGAGCAAGAGGAGGAGGAAGCTTCAGAGGAACATAGGGTCCCACTACCAAGAACTTCAAAGTAAGAAGCTTTCCCTTAGTGCCAAAGAGAGAAAGAATGGAAACAACTATAGTTGATGTCAAAAAGAGAAGATTGAAGAAGAAAAGTACTCCCTCTCCACATATTCCAAAGACCATCGCTGAAGTAGAGGATGAGGAAGAAGGGGAAAAAATAGAAAATTTTCACTTAAGTCAGAGAACCCACTCGTCCCAAGTAGCAGAGGAAGAAAGAAGGAAAAGCTCTACTCAAACACCTCTATCCACTCCAAGGGATGCTATCCAAGTAGAAAATTTAGAGGATGAACAATAAAAGTGGATAATTGAGATGGAGGGTGAAGGGACATATGTTTTCAACCTCTCAGACTTTGATTTTATGCTAGTGGGTACTGAGATGGTGAGTGAGGAGATAAGAGATACTCCCACGTACAAGTCATTAGGAGAGGATTGAAATAAAGTGCCTCTTCTACCTCAAGGACCTCTTGGTATCCCATCACCACCACCATAGGATATGACCACCATATTGGACAAAGGTCAATATCTGCACCTCCTCCAACAATTCAACCTGAACTAGAAAGTCAAGAAATTGACAAGAAAGGATACCAATAGCTTCATGTCAATGAAGTATTTAAAGAGGGGAAAATAGAAGAAACTCCACAAACTCCCCTAGATATAGAGGCTAGAGCCATAGAACAACAAAATATATAGACTCCTTCTGAAGATCTTCCTTGACATGAAGATATTTTGGGGAGGAATAATAAGGTAAAGGAGCATGAATTAGAACCACCTTCTTTAGCTAAGTACATGTCACCAATGGGGACCACACCATCATGGATTGAGAAGGAGTTAATAAAAACTAACAATAAGTCTGAGCCACCTAAGGGTGATGCTAGAACACTTGCCCTCATTATGAAGAATTAGGATTAAGACCTTCTTGCCCATATAGTCATTCCTCCTCCTCATGCCAACACCAAAGAAATAACTCCTAAGGATTAACAAATGAAGAAGATCATAATGGGAAAGTGCATGGTGGACATGACTAAAGTACTGATCTACATGCCTCTAAGAAGTGTTCAAACACTTAGATCAAGATGAAGTAGAGTTAATAACACTATGAAAGCATAATGATCTACTTAGAGGATTCTTGAAAGAATTAGTGGGACCTACTGAATTGGAAAATCTAGAGATTAATCTTGGAAATGCATTGGGAAGAAAATAGACATGGTTACAAATGAAATCATTTTTGAAAGCATGTTAGCAATGGCGTGATAGTTTGAGAAAAGAGGAGTGCAAATAATACAGGGCAATTTGAACCTATTGCACAACATCTAGTCAAATGTTGACAAGTTGGTTCAATTGTAAACCAAGATTTGGGCTAAGTGATGAAGTACGTACCTGGGAAAATGATCTACAAGCACCTGGATTAATAACAGATCAAAGGTACCAAATGCTAATGGAAGTATATGTTGCAGAGGAGCTGGATAAGCTTGATGATTGGATAGAGAAGATTTTTGTGGCTAATAAAGTAATGGAGGGATTACATGGGGGAATCCAATAGATAAAGGACAAAGCTCAAGAGAAATTATTGGAAGTGGAAAGGTACTATAATGCTGCTAGCATTGAGATTTTTGAGGATGAGTCAAAGATCAAGCTCTTTGCAGTGCCATCATTAGTTGAACAATTTAGAGGAACTTTTAAAGATGCTTCATTAGAAGAAGATATAAGACAAGCATTCATAAATGAAGAGGCATTGTTGGAACTGGACACCAAGCTTGAGGATTTTGTAGAGATGAGGATGGAAATTAGCAACTATCGATAGATAGTAAAGAACAAATATAATGCATTAGATTCACCAAAAGCTAATGAAGTAGTAGAGATAATAGATAAATTCAAGAATAAACATCCATACATCATTGTGGTATAAAGGGGAAGAAAATATAGATGCTAGAAATTTAGTTTTGACAATTGGAAGATTTTTAATTTTTTGGAACCTATCATTAAGGTGTGCAGGTGTGCTTTTCATATAGGTGCACTGACAATTTTGAAGAAGAAGCAGTGCGCTGAAAATTAACTACCATTTGCTATTTTAGAGCATTCCATGCACTATAAATGCATTTTAATGATAGTTCAACTCTAAGAAATGCCTAAAGAAGGTTGAGCTTCCATTTTTATAGCTTCTAGAGACTATTTCACTATCTCACATCTTCCTTCTTCTTATCTTCTTATTGTTTCGTTCTTTTGTGTCATATAAAGTCTCATGCACCCATTAATGGATGTAAACAAGGGTGGAGACCTAGTTAGCACCATTTAGAGAGTCCATTTGTATATAATTAGATTTTTATTATTAGTTTTTAGCATAAGTTTGCATTTAAAGAGTTCTCACTCTTTACACAAATGGAGGAGATTATTTCTTATAAATACATGGATGTAATATGTAATTTAGGCTATTATTTTGATGCTATTGGTGCTCTTATTCTAAATGTAGTTGTTCTTGCTGGATTGTGTTATTTTTGTGAATGTATGTTCATGAATAATAATGGAGCCAATAGTTTTATTGTGTTGTTATGATTGTGAAATCTTTTAGTTCTGGTGTTTTCCTTGTGTTAAAAAATTTCACTATTGTGATGAATTGGAGAAAGGATCATCTTTGTTCTTTCATTGCATTTTGTCTCATATGAGCACACTTTCCATGGCCTCACAATTTGATGAAATGTGAAATATCTTTTGATTATTAGTGAAGTTCCCATCGATGATTGGATCAGTGGAGTTGAGGAAACATTGCTCCTAATTTCATTTTTATCCTACCATATCCTTTTGATAATTTAATTTGCAGACATGTTACTTTGGCTTATGTCCATTAGGAATTTCCCTTCCAATTATTTTCTTTAATCTCCCGTTACTCTATCTTTGTATTTACTTTCAAAACACTTGGTTAGATTAGGAATTCATATAGTTGCATCGATAAAATGCATTCATCATAATACATAAAATACAAAAAATATTTCTCTTTTGTGGTTACATTTCAACGATAGGTTGTGTAGATTAGTTTGAACTAGCAAAGGCCTCCTTCTAAATATACACATTTATCTTCAATTGAGTCACCTAGCAGGTTGAAAAACCCAGCCAGAACCTTAGAGTTGGTCCTTGATTAGCTTTTCAAGAGAGGGATTTGAAAATCCCTACCACTCAATATCCTACAAAATGATAGCTCAACAAAAGTGGTGCTAGAAGGAGGGCCCCAAAACCTTTCAGACATAAACCCAAGTTTTTGTTTGAAAATTTTGCAATTTTTGGATGTTCAAACAAATTTCCAAGTCTGTCACTATTAGAAGGTGCACTTGTGCACTTTTTGAAGAGGTGTACTTTTTTGGAATCAACACAAACCAAAAAATCTTGACCCACCATCTCCATTTCAATGAGCTTTAAGGTCTTCACCCAATGGACATGAGTTCCTAGAACTCAGTCATTTTTGCAAGCCTTATAGTGATAAAGGGATACCAAGAATTATTTCACTTCCATTCCAAATCTCATCATCTTCAGTTCCACCTCCAAGCTTATCTCCACCTATCGTTCCACCTAATCCTCCACTAATGACCTTCTTTGCAAATACAATAGATTCACCAATTAATTTACAAGGTGCATTCAATGAACTTCCCAAGAATCCTAAGAAATTTTGCCAAAGGTTCATCTGTAGAGAAACAAAAAAAATTGAGGATCATGTCAAAGTCTTCAAACAAAAAAAAATTCAACAATGGAATGTGGTCCCACATTTATTCCCATACACATTGGGAGAGGTTTCTTTTAACTAGTACATGGATTTTCCACCATGATGTATCTAGAACTGGGTGGCTTTAGAAAAATTATTTTTAGATCAATTCAAATGATTCATCAATTTGATTATGATGCACCATTAGTTTATATCAACAAAGAGGGATCTAACAGAGACCATTTGACATTTCAATCATCACTTTCATATGGCATACTACAAGTTGGAAACACCCTACACCATACTAGTTGAAGCTGCAATCTAGATCTATCTTAATGCTATGTGCCATCTCCCCACTATCTTCCTAAGAATATTTCCTGCTATAGACAATGATAGATTGGATAAATTATTTGAAGAAGAAATTACTTTTACTAAGTAGGCCAATCCTAATGGAGGAGGATTGATGGTTCTAACTCAAGCTAGTACAATAGTACCAACATATCCTACTAGAGCACAAGTAATTCCTAGTCAATTCATTACACTAAATCTAATTCCACTGTAATAGGTACCAACTATACCAACTCTAGCTATAACCTATCTAGGATATGCACCTTCAAAAAGCTACTTTCTTTGAGCATAAGACAACAACATCCCCTGAGATTGAAAATAACATCACAACTGAGTTAGGTCAAATGAAAAAACCATGTCTTAGATTACTAATGAGCTAACCTATCTGAGATTGTCACAAGGACATAATAAAAAAAAAAGATAATGAATACAAGCCCTTACAACAACTATAGTCAGAATTACAACAAGAATTTTAGTGAAAATAACAATGTAGAATTTAACTTCAATCCCCTAGATCATAACAATGGTTTCCAAAGACACAATCAACAATGGAATACCCATCCAAACAATGGAAGTATCCCTAAAAACAACAACAATAATTCTCAATTTGTGGACATCAAATTTGACACCATTCAAATCATACCTAATGATTGTGACTCATATTTCAATGGAAATAAAAAAATGAACCAAAATTCACAATGCACTAACAATGAGCCCCCTATGTAGTTCAATACTATGTTACTATAATCTTTTGATTCACCACAAAATTTAGGAATGGGAGAACAAGTCAAAAAATAATTTTCCTTTTCATTCAGTCAAGAATAAGATCCTAAACCACAAGAGATGTTTGCTTTATGAAATGAAAATTAAAATATTTACAACTTATGAAATTGGAGGGAACCTATGATTGATGGGATCCCTCCTGCAATGCAACCAACACCTCCAGATCCAAAACCAAATAATAGTCTAGTGCCTGCTAGAGCACCCTATGTTTGACCATAAAACCAAAACCAAGTAAATATACCTATGAAATTGAAGAATCCTACTTTGTTAACTGAAAAATATAGTGTAGTGGAAGATTAAAAAAGAACAAAGACCAATATATCCTTGTTTGATATGCTACAAAATTACCCTAATCAGAGGGAAGCACTATTGAAGACTCTTTATCATACCAAGGTAACACCTACCATAGGCCATCATAAGACAATATCACAACAAGTTAACACTTTTGAGGTTATGCCTACCATGTATAAAGATAAGGCCAAAGTGCCTCCTTTCTTGTTCATTCTTAGAATTGTTGGGAAAAAACCTTCACAATTGTATCATAGATTTAGGAGCTTCTTGCAATGTCATGCCACTTTTGATATCTCAAAGGTTGGGAGTCACTCTGAAACCCACAAATTGAATAATGATTCAACTTGATAAAATATAAGTAAAAGTTATTGGTGTATTAAAAGTTGTTCGAATATAGTTGACTACATACCCGAGGATCCAAGATATCATAGACATACATGTGGTAGAAATTCTAGAAATATATGGTTTTCTACTAAGTAAAGAATGATCCCAATGTATAAGAGGATGGTTCTCAATTGATTTTACTCAACTATGGTTGCCTTAGAAAGGGTTGAATAATTTGATCAAGATAGACGTTGAGCCAAAGCTAAAGAGAATGATCACAAAATATAATGCACCAAATGAAGTAGCATTTATTCAAACAAATTTAGGTTCTTACAAGGTGATGGCTCTTAACATAGCTTTAGTTAAAAAGCTAGACAACTCGAATGAAGAATCACTAAACCCTACCCCAAGAAAAGAGATCGTGACTCAATTCATAGATATCATGGTGAAAATTTACAATACTTAGGAGAAGAAGAAGACACAAACATTTTTCTCCTTCCAGGATCTTGTAGGTTGTACAAAGTAAGTCATTCAAAATTTGAGTTCTTAGATTGCCAAGAAACAATTTCTCGAGTATTGACTCAAATGATGCACTTAAAAAATGATCAAGCTCCAAGAGAGGTACCAAAAAGAAATTTGAGTTCCCCATGCATATATGAAGTTATGGGTACTAATGAAGAAGAAAAGACAGATTTAAATGCATCATTCAGTGACACCTCTCCATATGGTGGAGCTTTGTCTTACCCTCCGCTAGGGATGATTAAAGTCCTAAGGAGAAGATGCTTTGTAAAAGGTCAAGGCCGAACCTTGGTAGTTGTTCAACCTAAGCCAAAAATTGATAAAATCGTAGTATTGATGGAAAAATCCAAGATGAACAACATAAACAAATGATCCCCATATCAAGGGTAAACAATAATAACTCACTGAGTCCACCATGTGAAAGAGTGCAATGGATCTCGAAGAAAAATCCTTCAAAGTTCGAGTGAAAGAAAAGCTTCAAACAAATAAACACAAGTCAAGAAATCCAAAAGAACAACCAATATGGAAACTCAAGTTTGATGGCACTAAATGAAAATTAGGTGCCAACGCAACTATTAAAATAATTAATCACAAAGGTAGGTCATTTTATGTTGCATATCATTTAAAATTTAGGTGTAATAATAATGTTGTAGAATATGAAGCCTTGATCCACGAACTTCTCTTTGCATTAGAGAAGGACATCAAAGATCTCATAATTGAAGGAGACACTCAATTAGCGATCAGATAGGATAAATCAATCTACTCTTGCAATGATAGAAGATTGCTTGCTTACCAAAAAAGAGTTTGGGACTTGATGGAAGATTTTGAAACCCTAAACATAAGGTCCATTCCAAGGAGGAACATGGCAGCCAATGCCCTTGCAATTTCAACAAGTGCATTAAAACCCATTGAAAGAACAAAACTCAAAAGGTTCTCAGTTGAACTAGTGGTTGCCTTGACCATTCTAAACAACATTACTAACTTTCATGTCTTCCAAGATGACCAATATATTCTTCAGTTAATCATGTGTAATGGTTTTTTCAAAGGACAAGAGATTAATGATACTCTTGTAGACAAACCTGAGGATGATAAATTGGAAGATGAAGATGGGATTATAAATTTTAAGACTAATATAATTCCTAAGGGGATGCTAGAGTTGGAATGTATCTTTGATCGAGACGAATCAACATGTAATAAGAAAATAGTTGAATAAAAAGGGATTGAAGAATGTGATTCTTATAATCTAGGCATGAAAGATGATCCTAAGTTGGTAAGGATTGGAAAGGCATGTAATCCTCAAGAACAAGAAAGTATGCTTTAGTTACTTACATAATACAAAGATTTCATTTCATGGAGTTATGAAGAACTCAAGATGTACTTTCTTGACATTATTACTCATGATATCATGTTGAAGCCTGATGCTAAGTCTTTTTGTCAAAGATAGAGATAAATAAAACCCATTATTGAACCATTTATAATGAAAAAGGTCTAGAAGCTACTTGAAACTAATATTATCATTCCAATCCAAAATTCCACATGGGTTTCTACTTTAGTGTGAGTAAGGAAAAAGACTGGAGAGATTCACCCTTGCATAGATTTTCACAAATTGAACCAAGAATCCCAAAAAGATAACTACCCTTTTCCTTCACTAGATGAAGTACTAAAAATTATGAATGGGTCTAAAATGATGCCTTTTCTAGATGGATATTTAGGATATAACCAAGTGATGGTAGTTGAGGAAGATAGGTTAAAGACTACATAACCAAGTGATGGTAGATAAGGAATATAGGTTAAAGATTGCATTCACAACAAAATGGGGAACCTTTGCATACAAGACAATGCCCTTTGGATTAATCAACATAGGAGATACATTTCAAATAATGATGGATGAAGAATTCAAGAGGGTAATTAATTAATGTATAGTTATCTATATGGATGAGCTAACCATCTTTTCAAAAGATCAAAGTACTCATATTGATGAATTGAGACAAGTTTTCAATTGATGTTGGATATATGACATATCTCTTAACCATAAGAAATGTTTATTTAGGGTTATTAAAGGAAATATTTTTGGTCACATTATTTTTGAAGTTGGGATATCCATTGATCCTAAGAGGATAGTAGTGATTATGAAGTTGTCACCTCATCATAGTCATAAAGAGCTTAAATCTTTCTTTGGAAAGATTAATTTTGTGCGTAAGTTCATCAATGGGTTCACTGAGATAGTTTTCCCCCTCAATGACTTGCTAAAGAATGGAGCAAAAACTAAATGTGTTCCTGAAATCAATAAATCTTTTGAAGATATCAAAGTAGCTATCTCCATGGCTCCAATACTTGTAAGTCCAAATTATGAGTTTCCTTTCAAAATGTATTCTTTTGCTTCAAAACATTCACGTGCAGGGATTCTCACAGAAAAGAAAGATAAAGAAGATGAGAGACCTATCGTGTTCATGAGTTGTCTGCTAAAGAATGCCAAATTCAACTATTCCAATCTTGACTAACAATCATTTGCCCTAATAAAGGTAGTTAAGAAATCTTGCCATTACATACTCGAGAGCAAAGTATATGCTATTGTGCCATATCCTATAGTCAAATCATTACTAATGCAAAATGAATTAGGTGAAAGAAGAGGAAAATGGATGGCCATATTACAAGAGTTCAATTTGGAAATTCAACCAATGAAGCTAGTGAGAGGAAAAGGGTTGACTAAGATGATAGCTGATAATGAGATCAGGATTGACAATGAAGAACAAATTGATGAAGAAATAATCATAGTTATTTGGTATCAAGATATTGTGTACTACCTCTTGCAAAATCAAAACCCTTATTGGACAAATAGTTCTCAATGCAAAGGACTCAAGATGAAATGTGAATCGTACAAGCTTCAAGATAGGAAATTTATAAAAGAAATTATGAGGGAATTTATTTGAAATTTTTGGGATGTGAAGAAGCAAGAGAGGTATTGGAATAGTATCATGATAAGTATAGCACTGGACATGGATCAGTAGAGGTTACAATCCATATGATTTTAAGATCAGGTTACTTTTGGCCTACAATTTTCAAGGACACATTTGAACATGTATGCTCTTGCCACACTTGTCAAACAAGTGCCAACAGGGAGAGAAACCCAACTATGCCACTATAACCAGTGTTTGAGGTACACCCTTTTCCCAAGTGCAGGTTGGATTTTATTAGACCAACAAACCCACCATCATTAATGAGACATATGTTTGTCCTTACAACTAAGATTATTGCACACACTAGACTAAAGCTAAAAATTTTCAAAATTGTACAATAAAAGTGGTTACTAATTTCTTGGAAGAACACATTGTCACTAGGTTTAAAAAGCCATTCTTCCTAGTGAATGATAATGGGTGATCTTTTGTGTCAATTTTCCTTACTCAATGGGCATTGAACAATCAAGTTATAATGAAATTTTCATTTAATTACTATCCCCAAGGGAATGGTGTGGACAAGTTCACTAATAAAAAAATGATTACAATCATAAAACACTTGCTTATGAAGAATCTAAAAGACTCACACACTCAATTGAAGTATGCATTATGTATAGATAGAGTCAGGATTAAGAACACTTTGGGAAGATCCCCATATCTACTCATCTACAAACATGGACCAATGTTTCTACTCAATCTTAATATTCTGGTATTGCAATTTATGAGAGGGTATGCTAAAGATGCTGACATAGTTTAGATCAGATTAATGAATCTCTTGGAATTGGATAAGAAAATGACAACAACTTTAAAGCACATTTTAAAACATCAAGCTTTCATAAAGCATTGGTTTGACAAGCAAGCCATGATCAAATATTTTAGAATTTCAGACCTTGTTCTTTTGTAGGACAAGGCTAAAGAAAACTAGGCAATCATACCAAGTTTCAATTCTTGCAAATTAGTCCTTATCAGATTGTGGAGATTTTGGGAGAAAATACTTTTACGCTAAGTTCTTTACAAGGGGAATTGGTTCCATTGCTAGTTAATGGCTAGTTTCTAAGACATTAATTTGAAGCCTAAAATAGAAAACATTAAAAAAAATAAAAAATAAAAAAAATAAAAATAAATAAATAAATAAATAAATAAATAAATAAATAAATAAATAAATAAATATATATTCTACAAGTGTGTTTATTATGTGTTTGCTTTTCAAGTTTTGTTTATCTTTTCTTGTTAGTCCTGGGTTTAGGTGCAATCAAGATTATTTATTGATACATACAATGCATCACCCCATTTGGTTTCTACTTTAGGGAAGAGTTATTTCTTTGTCAAAGCATTCAAATGATTTTTTTCTTGTACCAACTGAAAAATAGGTATTGGTTGTAGTTGTAGAGGACTCTTAAAATCAGAATCACAGATTGATAGATCTCAACACTTTACAAATTTAAGAAATTGATTATCTAGGTTCCTCTTGAATCTAGGTTGACAATAGCAAGGGATAATTTAGAACTTATCAGTTCATAAAAAGGGTCTCTTCAAAGAACTATCAAGATCACTATTTGGCATGAGAGTTTCCTAAGAGTTCATTAAAAGAGGAACAAAAGAGTTATCAATTGAAGTATATGTCTGGAAAAGAACACCAATGCCTTGGCCATACAGTCTAAGCATGGTTAGGTTAGAAAATAAAGAATAAGAATCACAAAAGGTGTTACATCTAAAATATTTAAGATTATTGTAAGAGGTAATTAGATAAAGGGATACACACTCAAAAATTGCTATCCTATTCTATATAACAATGAAAGTGCTTCAAGGAAGAATCAAGTGGAAACACATGAGATCTAAGAAGAATGTTAGAGAAGATTACCAAAGACTCAAAATGAAAGAATTGATAATTCACCAACAACCCTTAAAACATATTCTCTCGTCTAGTCAAATAGTAATGGAAAAAATAAATTTAAGAGAATTCCTGATGAATGGACTGATGGAGCCAAAAAATTTCTCCAAGTTTCTAGATACTCATGATAGATTACACTTTGAGACATCAAAGGAAATTGATACACTAAGAATACATTGAGCTTGGAGATTCGAGGTTTTGAAGTTTCAACTTCTAAAGGACTTGAAAGCTTCTTGAAATATTGGAAATCTAGTTGTCATTTGACACATGTTAGAAGAATGCTTGTTGATGAAGAAATACCTTTATCATTTCTTCCCTTTTATTGGGGCTATTTGTTGTGGTCCCACAATGCATGCCCCATTTTGTGACTCAAAATGGGGATCCCCTAGTTTCAAAATTTCCTATGAGGCATCTAGTCCAAGGCCTCAATCATTTTGGACCTTCCACCAGGCCTAGGTAAAACCCTGGTCTTTGATCAAGAAGGGTCAGGCAGTTGAGCATAAGAAAAAAATTAAGATGCAAGACTTCAAGTGTGCATATGCACACTTGCGCATGTGCACAAACTGCATACAAGTGCACTTCACCCTACTTTGGGGATGTACATAAGGCTTTCCCCTAGGGTCTTTCTAACACCCAACCACCCTCATCTTTCCCTCACTTCTCTTTTATCCTCCTTGCAAGTGCACCTCCACACTCCTAAGACCTCCACAATTGTGATACTTCACATCCCCCACACATACATAAGGTAAAAGACACCACCAAGAGGTGCACAAACACACACCCCCAAGAGGTACACATGTAAAAACCAAATCAAAGCACAAAGCATAAAAACTAAAACTAAGGCTAAACCTCCCAACACCATACACACCTTGCACACCTTGACAAGGTGTGTAGGTGTGCTAGTGCACAACTATGCACTTAGCCATTTTGAAGGAAAAAAAGGCATGTACTAGTGCACCCTATACACCTACATAGGTGCACTAGGTGTGCTAGTGCTCAAAACTAGGTATTGGTGGGGGGGGGGGGGGGGTGTGGTGTGGGGAATTCATAATTTTACTAGATTGGCTAAGTCTTGGCTTAATTTTTTGTTAGTTTGAGTCCTATAGAGTTCTCTTTTGGGTATTCCAATATAAGATTACTAATGTTTTCCTCTTTTGTGCAGATAAAAGGACATCATCATCATCTTATATGGTAGAGAAAATTGCACCCAAACTAGTTGCATTAAAATACCAAGGAGTGCCCAAGAAATCTAGATTCTAGGATGGACATGTCGAGATTTGAGATACAGAGCTTGGTTACATCGATTAGAATGCCTTTTTGACAATATGAAACAAACCAAAGGAGAAGTCAATGATGATATCTGCATTGATCCATAGTGGGTTGATCAATGCTACTTCACACTCCACATGAATTCAATCTTCTGAGCTAATTATGATATTGGTTGAACACTACGTAACAGAGAAGAAGGTTGTGAAGAGTGTTATAGGAGAAATAGTTCTAGGCCTTTGACCACACAACATAGAGAAAGTTTTCTACCTCTTGAGGGTAGACTAGTACCTTTAGATATCTTACGATAAAGCAAATAGATGGTATAGAGAAAATGAGAAAGAAGTAAAGGAATTGGTGCAAACCTCATTCTTAATTGACAGGACACCTCTGGGCCAAAGAGTAGGAAAAGTAGATATGACCCAAGGGTACATGAAAGATGACATTAGATACACCATTTTTCTCCTTAGTAGAGTAATGAGTCTCCCTGTATTGGGTCACCTACAAACGTTGATGGTTCACTTCATTGAAACCATAAGAACCACAAAGATGCCTATTGATTAGGCCACCATCCTAAGTGACAACTTGGATGAGAAGTTAGTCATGGTCAAGAAATACCCTTGCTTTTATATGAAATTATACATGGTGTACTTGTTAGTAGCTAGAACTACTGACTACCCAAGACTATATAGGAAGGGGAGCATGCAAGATGCAAATGCTTGGCCCTATGTGGTATACCCACAACTAGTAAAAAAGAAGATCCCATTATAAAGTATCAAATACATGGTAGTCAATGATGGATTCATTTTTGTCATCATAAGGTTCATTAAAGTATATTATGCTAAAAGAATGTCAGTAGAGGCAACAACGAGAATAATTGAAGTAGGAGCCTACTACATTCAATTCAAGACATTCACATATCTCTAGGTAGCTAGTACTCTTTTGTGCCCCAAAAATCTCCCAAGGTACCCTTTAGATAGGATGATACTTTTGAAGATAGCCGACCAGCTCACCTGCATATGATAGAGTGAGCAAACAATACAAGAAGACTTGGGTCTAGACCATCACCATCAGACATTTGAGGTAAAGAAAAAACATGATATTTCTACCTTTGATTCAGAATGGAATTTGTATCCCCTAGAAGACTATCAGGCTCTTCATTCATATTTTGACAATATTGGGATGGTTCAACATCTTGTGGGGAAACAGTTTGTCCATGAAGAAGCCTTGGAAGACCATTGGATGAATGCAATAGGCGAGTATGATGTTTTAATTAGGGACTATTGTAGGATGAGTCTACATTTGATAGAAAATGCACTTAAAATGAAGATTCTCCTAAATGTCATAGAGAAGGATGTCCCAGAGGTAATGGATCCTTTGTATAACAGGGTCAAAATCTATGACATGTCAATTATGAATGCAAAAATAGGACATGAGGAAAATGATGACATAGATCATTTTGCCAAACATGTTGTAGAATTGATGACAGAATTAATTTGGAAGCCATTTCAGATGGATTTAGTTCCCCAGGCCATACCTTTACAAGCTACGACTAGACCTCATAAATGTAAAGGTGCTAAGGTCACCATACCAACCTACCCCACTAAATCCCTAGTGAAGATAGAAATAATCCATCAACATGAGAGGGAGGTTGAGTATTTTGAGGTAGACAAGGGAAAAGGAAAGAGGAAAAGGGCAAATCCAAGGGTGAGGAAACCAATAGCGCAAGCCCAACAAGCCAAACCAGAAGAGGAGAAAGGGAAAGTTGAGCCACAGGCAATTGACCAACCTCAAATAGAGAAAGCTCAGCTAGAGAAACAAGAGGAGGAAGTTCTAGAGGAATAAGTAGTCCTACCACCAAGAACTTTAGAGGAAGAATCCTCCCCTTCAGTACCAAAGAGAGAAAGAACGGAAATGACTATGGTCAATGTCAAAAGGAGGAGATTGAAGAAGAAAAGTACTCTCTCCCCATAGGCTCTAGAGACCATTCTTGAAGTAGAGGATGAGGAAGGAGAAAAAATAGAAATTTTCCCCTTAAGTCAACGATCCCACTCAACTAAAGCAACAGAGGAAGAGAGAAGGAGAAGCTCTACCCAAAAACCTCCATCTAATCCACGTGAGCCTATCTAGGTAGAAAATTTAGAGGATGAAAAAGAAAGTTGATAGCTGAGATGGAGGATGAAGGGATAGATATTTTTGATCTCTTAGACTTTGATTTTATGCTAGTGGGCACTGAGATGGTGGATGAGAAGATAAGAGATACTCCCATGAATGAGCCATTAGGAGAGATTGGAATCAATTGCCTCCTCTACCTCAAAGACCTCTTGGCATCCCATCACCACCACCATAGGATATGGTCACCATATTGGACAAAGGGTTAGTACCTCCATCTCCTCTAGAAATACAAGATGAACCAAAAAGTCAGGAAACTGAGGAGTGAGAATACTAATAGTTTCATGTTGATGAAGTATTTGAAGAGGAGAATATAGAAGAAACTCAATGAACTCCCCTAGATACAGAGGCTAGATCCTTAGCTCAAAAAAGAACATAAACTCCTTCTAAAGATTTTCCTTGACATGATAAGACTTTGGAGAGGAGTCATAAGGGAAAGGAGCTTGCATCAGAACCACCTTCTTCAGCCAAGTACATGTCACCAATGGGGACCATACCATCATGGCTGAAGGAGGTTGTATTTTTGTAGAGGATGCAATTGGAGCTAATAGAAGAGGAGGGAATGAATGAATTAATAAAATCTATAAAGAAGCCTAAGCCACCTAAGGGTGATGCTAGGACACTTTCCTTCATTATAAAGAATTAGGAACATGACCTTCTTGTCCATATAGCCATTCCTCCTTGTCATGCTGACACTGAAGAACTAACTCCTAAGGATTACCAAATTAAGGAGATCATATTGGAAAACTCCATGATGGAAAAAACTAAAGTACTAATCACCACAAGACTCAAAGAAGTGTTTGAACACTCAGATAAGGACGAATAAGAGTTAATAACACTAGGAAAGCAGAATGAGCTACTCAAAGGCTACTTGACTGAAGTGGTGGGACCCATTGACGAGGAAATTCTAGAGATCACTCTTAGAAATGCATTCAGAAGGATAGATTGTTGTATTTTTGCAGCTAATGCCTAAAGTAGAATAAATAATGTCTCATAAAAGATTGGAAAATAGAATGGGAGATTGGTTGTTGGTATGTATGTTTATGTCTGCATCAAAACAAGAATAAATTGTTGGAGGTAAAATTATTTGTCCTGTTAAATCATATCAAATAAGTATGTGTCTAAATTTTCTTTAAAAATAATCATATTCATAAGAAGATGAGGAAATCTAAAATTTTCACTATCATAGAAGAGGATATAGTTGTGATTGTGTATGCGAAGTGAGGTAAATATGTAATACAGTAACTATTGGAAAGTCCAAAAAAATGTTGAATTTTGATTAATTACAACAGGGAAGCAAGGTAAAAGAGTGTTAAAGGATAATGCATGTTTACTTTTTTATATAAATGATTTACAAGAAGAAGTTAAAAAGGTGAAGAAAGATAATATAAGTTTCATTTGTGAAGATAATTCTTTGAAAAAAGAAGCGACATAGTTAAGCAATGATATGAGAGTAGAAAGATGCAAATTTTTAAATGAGATTAGTGTTTATCTAGATACAAATGAAAAGATAGAACAACAATTAAAGTTGCTTGATGATGTTAAGAAAATAAATGCTGAATTAGAGGAGAAAATAAAGAGACTAGAAGGGGAGAATGAATTTTTAAAAGATGAATCAAATCAATCACTTCAAGTTCATTTGGTTGCTAGAATAGGAATAGGAAATTAGGAATATGTTTTCTATTTTCTATTTGGTGTTTCAATTAGAATAGGGAATAGAAATACATATTCCCATTTTACCCCTAAAATGAGCTTATGTCCATTCCAAAAACAAGTTATTATTGGAATATTCATTGCTATTCCCAATATGCATTGTTATTCTCAATTCCTATGCACCAAAAACCAAACAAGAACTTATTGTGAGAAATGCATGCATAAAGACAAAATCAATATAAGATGTTTCATGTAGTACAAATGATTTGGATTTACTAGTCAACAAGTGTGACTATGGAAAAGTTATTTTTTACAAAGAATGTAAGAAAGAATATGAAAATGTGATGTCAAATACTATCATTTGTGATAATAGAAATGTTGGTTTGAATATCATGGAGAAAATAGGTTATTAAGGTAAAGGATTGGGAAAACATGAACAAGGAATTAGAGAACCCATTGAATCAATGATAAGACCAAAGTATGAAGGACTAGGATATACAACAGATAATGGAAATGAAAAAATAGATAATGAAGAAAAATTAAAAATATTAAACAATGAAGTTATAAAAAAGGGAATGCACACTGAGAAATATCTAAAAGAAAAATAATTAATTACAAAATAGGAGGAAATACTGGCAAAAGAAGAGATCTTCTAGAGACTAAAATCAATAGAAATATGGTTAGCATAAGGGGACTGAAATATAAAAAATTTCCATAACAACACTATTTTTAATAGAACTAGAAACAAAATCATGAAGATCAAGGATAGAGAAGGAAATAGATCATCGAAAACCCAACAAATATCACAGAAGTATTTGTGGACTATTTCAAAAATATACTAAACAAATTTGACTTCTCTAATAGGAATGCACAAGAAAAGATGTTAGAAACCATCCTGAAGTTGGTTACTATAGAAGATAATAAATTACTTAACAAACCTCTATCCTTAGAAGAGGTCAAGTCTGCACTCTTCAGCCTAAATCTTGATAAATGACTAGGGCCAGATAGCTTTCATGCCTTATTTTATAAAAAAAATGTTTATTTATGGAAATATATAGAAGCACGTAGAAATGGTGGATCAATATTAACAAAGATCAGTCATACTTTCTTAACTCTCTTACCCAAAAAAGCCAATTCAAAACTTCATGGGGATTTTAGACCAATATCTATTTGCAAAACTATATATAAAATCCTCTCAAAATCTTTAGCTCAACACCTAAAATTGATACTTCCCAAACTCATATTAGAGGAGCAAACATGCTTTGTACCTAAAAGATCTGTTTTAGATGGTATAATCATTATTCAAGAAATGATACATTCTGTGACCAAGAACAAAGAGACAAGTATGTTTATGAAATTGGATATATAGCAAGTATATGATATGGTGGATTGGAGATTCTTATGTAAAAAATTAGAAGCCTTTGAGTTTTCTTGCCAATGGATCAACATCATTTTCAAATTTATATCAACTCCTAAAATTTCACTCCTCATGAATAGAACCCCAGAAGGATATTTTGATATCTCAAGAGGTATTAGAAAAGGAGATCCTTTGTCACCATTCCTATTTATCATTGTGGAAGAATCTTTTGGGAGGTCAATAAAAAGTGCTCAGGAAGAAGGCAAAATTAAAGACATTATTGTTATAGAAAATACTCCAAATATCACTCACCAAAAATTTGCTGATGATATAATTCTGCCAGGAGAAAGCTCCATGGAAGAAGCCCAAAACTCCAAAAATATCATACATCAATATATGGAAGCATCTGGACAAAAAGTAAATGCAGACAAGTCTGAAATTTTCTTTATTAATACTAAGCCTGATCTAGAAAACTAGATATGCAACCTTATTGGATATAAAAAAGGATCATTTCCATGCGAATATCTTGGTATGGAATTAGAAAAAGGTACATGACACAATAAAGGGTGGAATAATATTCTAAAAAGAATTGACAAGAAAATAGTAAGTTGGAAAGGAAAGTGGCTAACAAAAGTAGACAAAGTTACAAAAAATAAAGTTGTACTGCCAACACTTCCCACATATCAAATATCATGTCTCTCACTTTCCAAACAACTAAATAAAAGGATAGAAGGAAAGCTTAGAATATTTTTCTAGAATGATATGGAAAAGCATAAGAAAATGGCCATAATAAAATGGGATAACATTTGAAAACCCAAGGAGTAAAAATGGTATGGAGAATATATCAAGAACATGAACAAAAGTGGGGAAAAATCCTATACAAAAAGTACTTAAATGAAGCAAATCCAACTTCCCTTTCTAGAATGCACAATTTACTTAAAGGATTTTAAATTTAGAATTTTATAGTAAAATTTTGATCTCTTATTAGTAAACATATAACTTGGGATATAGGTAAAGGAGAAGAAACACTCTTTTGGGAAGATTCATGGGATGGTCTTCCCTCCCTAGATAGCTTAAGCATCCTAGCCAATGTAAAAAACTTATTAATAAAAATATGGGGGACTAAGATAAGCAGTTATAAACAAATCTAGAAGGTAAATGGGAAAGATATATGGAAATGGAAATATTTGGAAAATATTGACCTAGATCCTGAAGAAAAGAAGACTTTTGAGAAAACACTTCAACAATGAAAGGTTAATCATAAGGAAAGAAGATGCAGACTCATTTGAGGAGCCTCCAAAGATCAAGAGTACAATGTTAAAAAAGGATACAACCTAATAATATAGTCACAAAGATGGGAAGCTATTAATATGCCCCTCAACCTTTGGTAGGACTCCAATTGCCTACCAAAAGCAGGAATTTTCCTTTGGGCAACACTTCAAAAGAGGATTTTAACAGCAAATAGACTGAGGAAAATAGGATTTGAGGGACCCTCAAGATGCTATTTATGTAAAAAATAAAGAGAGATAATAGAAAACCTTTTATTCCAATGTTCGTATGTAAAAAAATGTTGGGAATGACTCCGAAAAAATCTTTGCTAGACATCATGTAATGCCGTGCTAGGGAATCCAGAAGAAATTTACCTAAAGTTTCCCTAAGTTTGTCAAACATTTAAAAAAAAATAACAATTAAACAACAATAAATATAATATAGCAGAAGCAACAATAACAAGAGATAAAATAATAGACACAATAACTCACATATATACAACCATCATAAACATATTACATCTCTTAAGGTTTCATGACATTTATTTACATTTAAGTTTAATTAAATACTAAAATCTAAAAGATAACAAATCCACATCATAGAATTATTACAAGTACAAATCCATTTAAATAATATACAATTACATAAGATGCCATTTGGCAATAATAAAAAATGCTTAATCATCCGCTGTACAAGTCACAGGGTATGATAAGCCCAAAGAATATACATCATCAATAATATACACTAGCTCATAAGATCTTTGATAATAAGTACAATATTACACAGAATAATCATCCAAGAGAAATACAAGATCATATAGAAAGGAACAAGGAAATCCAATAGTAAGATCTCAATGGTATAAGAAAATGCACTACCACCCAATCTTGTGGAACTTAAATGGCCCACTCCCACAATGCTAAGGAGATAAACTTAAGTCCCAAATAGATATTAAAAAACAAGTCAAAACCAACATATAGGTTCAAGGAATCACCTAAAAGCAAACTATCTCAAAGGGTACCAAGACACAAGTATCAACTAATCCCAGAGGCAACAAAGACATGTAGGAAATGTACTATGCACATGGGCAAGTGTCATCACATGAGCCAACTCTAAGGTTACCCTGACAACCACTATGGACTCTAAACCCCCTAGTGTCTTTATGCGGTGTCAATAACCTTTTGTATAGACAAGGCATACTAACAAGTCAACTCTAAGGTTACCCTAGCAGTCCCTTAGGACTTCGAACCCCCTAGTGACTTTATGTGGCACTTTATCTTATTAATTTATTTTAACCCATTTAATGAAATGTTATGGCTTATTAAAATAACCTACAATGGGTTACCCACCAACCTCTTTAGGGCCTCGGCCTCCATTGCAAGCCACTTCCCAACATGACATACATATAACCTACTCTAAGATTAGAAAAAGAAAAAGATCTCAAATGGCCATATACATCAGTTCTTAAACAAGCAATTAAAAAGTACTGAAATATTATTAATCATAATCATAGATTCCACCAATATGATTGTCCTAACAAGACTAATCCAAAATCAAGTAGATATAAACCAAATCCATGCCATAACATGAAATTATAAAAAAAAAATCATTTAATCACCTTAGTCCTCTACAAGCAATTGGGAAGCAATCAAGGATAATTGCTTGAAGACTCAAAGGTTATATTAGAAAAGTCACACCATTCACTTCAGTTCTACACAAGACCTGGAAAGCACACTAAAATATTTGATCAAAATCATCATAGCACACACATGACACATCACCATGGTTGGGTATAAAAGATAATAATCAAAACATCTTCATGACATCACAAAACAAGATTCCCAAGCCTCTAGTAAACATTCTAACTGGCCAAAGCTAAGTAAAACTTGAAACCCATAACAATAAACCACATGTCATAAAGAGTACATACAAAAGTCATTTTCATAATTCATTATGTTTTAAAAACACAACAATTCAATTTTCACTAAAGGTTTCAAGTTTTCATTTTCATTTTTCAGGTATTACAGATTCGCCAAAGTTTTTGAGTTCAATAGAATCCCAGATGATTCAACAATTCATATAAAGTTTTTTAAACATTTTTTCATAGTTTATTTTTTTTTCAAAACACAAGATTTAATAACAACCAGAGTTTCAATTTTTTTTTCCAAGTATTACTTGTTTATTGAGTTTTCGATTTCAAAATTCACATTTTCGTCATAAGTTTTCAAGTTAGCAAAGTTTACAAATTTTTCCTTACAACTAAACCCCTTTTTCCTCTTTAAATCAAAAAACACAATCCACCACTAACTCCCAAAACTTTTATTAAATATTATACAATAATTTAAGTAATAATTATTAAAATATTTTAAAATAATAATCATCAAATTATTAATAAAATCGTAAAATTTAATTTTTTAAAATAATATATAATATTAATTAAGTTAATTATAAATAATTAAAAACTATATTACTTGAATTAATTAATAATAGACTAAGGAAAATAGACTTTGAGGGACCCTCGAGATGCTTTTTATGTAAAAAAGAAAGCAAGACAATAGAACACCTTTTATTCCAATGTTCATTTGCAAAGGATTGTTGGGAATGACTCCTACAAAAGGTTTGCTGGACATTACCTCTATCCAGGGACCTTGAGAGTCACTTGATTGGTTGGCCTAATGGATGCTCTTTTAAAATTTATGAAAAACTTTGGAGTATTAGCCCATCCATACTTATATGGGAGATTTGGAAATAAAGGAACAAACACATTTTTTGTGACTCGAAACTTAATATAGCATCATTACTCAAAAAAATAGAAGCATGCATAATAGAAGTCATGAATAATCATTTAAGGAAAAAAATAAAAGAGGAAGGATCCTTCACATAATGGGATGGTGAAATGAAGCGAAATTGGAACAAACTTGTCAATCCACTACTAGTATATAATAAGAACAATTAGGAAGAAAGGATAAAATGAAAATAGGAACCTGCACTGATAGGATGGTGAAAATTGAATTTTGATGGAACATCTAGGGGTAATCCTAGAAAAGTAGGAATATGATGTATCATTAATATGGACTTTGGAAAATGGGTCATTAAAAGAGCTAAATCTATGGGCATCATCACAAACAATTTAACAAAACTAGAAGCCCTTCAAGAGGGACTTCAATTAAGTTTAAGTTTAGGAATTAAGAAACTAATAATAGAAGGGGATTCCCAAATTGTTCTTAATGCCTTTAGGAAAAGGAATACCCCAAATTGGGTGCTAAATTCGAAACTAGAAGATGTTTTAAAATTATTCGACCTTCCAGAAGAAGCAAAAATTTAGCATATATTCTGAGAAGGTAACTAAATGGAAAAATATTTGGCAAATAAAGGAGTAGATATTGAGGATATATTCATATATCAAGAACAAATAAATTAATGACCTAGTATTAATTAACATTTATCTTTAGTATAACTATCTCACCCTCTATATCTTTTGAACACATCAACCCTTAGGATCTTAACTATTAATAATTATCGATATCGAATAAGGAAATTTGGAATGCATGGTATGAAAGTTTGTAACCAATCATGTAGTTTAATCATCAAATTTTCAAGGACTCGTAGATCTTTTAACTCAGGTTCCTTTTTATTAATACAACATCATTGTCTAAAGTTCACAATCTGTCACTTTTGTCCTTGTTTATTAGTATCTCTCTTAATGTAAGTATGGAGATGGTTGTAGTCGTCTTTCATGCTCTACAAACTTGAACCATGGCATTTAGGGGCAATGTAAAGCCTAAAAGGTGGAATATAATCCTAGATCCAATGGATGATTTGTCTAGGGTAGTCATTCGAAGAGTCTTAGGAGAGAAATCTTTCAATTATGATTTTACATGGCATACCAATAGCTCGGTAATAGGGTCTTTCATTTCTTGTTTGGCTAGGGAAAATATTGGCCATACTAAGATTATTAGCCTTTATCGTAATGTATTTGACCCCATATGGCTAGAGGGTTTAGAGAATACAATTCTCAGTATCAACCATCAGTTGAGGATCCCTCTTTCAGAGGTCTACATGAACCATACTCCAGGTAGCCTAGGGAAAGCTAATGTCCATGAGTGTCCTATTTTTTCTATTAGGAACAATGTTCTATTTTATCAAGAATGGTTGAAGATGGAAGCCAATATAAATTCCTTCTACACTAAAGAGGGATCGTGGAGGAGAAGAAGATGGAATGACTTCATAATTATTTGAATCTATACTCTACATACATCAAGCTGAGGGTGAATTTAAATAATCTAGAAGATGTGCAATTCACTCTCCCAAATTTATACAAAACTAGCAAATAAAAGACAACTTATGTGTTTCTGCTAGGGTGTCCGGTGAAAAATATTAAGGAAGCTTTAGAGATCATTATGGTTTGTGTCAAGAAGGAGGATTAGTTTTTTTGTTGGCTGGTTGTTAGATCTGGTTTTATATAGTGGCTTTATAGATTTTTTAGTTATATTAGGTCCAAGGGCTTATATTGTTATGCATTTGTAGGGTCCTATCTTTTAATACTGATAGATATCAATAGTTTGTATCTTATGTATTGATTGTCCCCCTTTGTATTCTGGGGATCTCTAGTTTTTGTATATAGATGAGGCATTATTAAGGTATGTTGGGGTTCTAAAATCAGATATAGTAGCTTCCTTTTCTTCCTTCTTTTGTCATCTTAGATTGTAAATGTCTGACATAATATAATACAAGTTTGTTTTTTACTTTTTGCCTTGTGTTATGGTGTGGAACTAGTTTGAAGCATTATCTGTTGTTGTGTGTTTTTGATTCCCATTCACTACATTTGAATCAATCTGTTAATTGCAAACAAAGTTAATTTTTTTATTTCCATTTCTAACAAAAGGGGTATTTATTTTTCCTTTCCCATGTTTTATCACTGATCGATGCATATTGGTTAGTAAGTAAGGCAAAGTCCTCATTTGGTTTGGTTTTGATAGTACTCTACAGCATTAGACAACTCTTATCAAACTTTGATTTATAGGTTGGATTCCATCAAAGAGCCTCAGATCTCTTATGGGGCATTTGGTACTTTTATCCTTTCATCTTCTCTATAGTAATGTAAGTTTTAACCAACTTATATCACCAACTTTGTTTGGTTAGGCTTTATGCCTTCAAACCTTTTCTTTTTGATCTCAAATTGAAATAGGAGTATTAGCAATCTTAAAACTAAAAATTGAATCCAAGATCTCAAGAAGAAAACATAATTTTAAAAAATGGGAGTAGAAATTCAATAATCAATGGGATTAAGCTATAATTATTGTTTTCCTAATAGTTTCAGAATCATAATAGTAGATAAAGGAATGCATAACCTATCATCTCGGTGCTACACCCAAAAAATTAAGGAATACACTTGTAAAGACTCAATAGTTGTAATGATAAAAATTGTCATGTATATGTATCAATCATGGTGAAAATAGACTAGGGTATGCCCCTTTTAACATGTAATTTGTATAGGACAAAAGTCCTGGGCAAGACTAGATGTTTTCTTCTCCATTCTTTCCTACCGGTGCCCATTTGAATGGAGAAACATTGTATTGTTATTGTATTTCATCTATATAATAAAATGACCTCGACCGTTTACCGATTAAAAAAAGAAAGATTATTTTTGGTAAGAGATAAAATCAAGTTAAAATAATAGTTAAAACTTGTGGAGATTCTTTATCTTAGAACTTATACATGCCAAGTCTTTGACATAATAGAAGAGACAATTGCATTGGAAATTTCAAAATAATTAAATAAATGGTATGTTTTTAACATTTCCAAGAGCAATCTAAAGTTCTAATGTTACAAATTGGGTTTAATAAACTTCAGATGTCATGCTACTTGAAACTTTTTTAATTTAAAAGTTAGTGCTATGTTTTTATAATTTTAAATTTTAGAAATTAAATTTTAAAGGATTTTGTAAAATTTATATATTTTCAGTATAGAGAGCACTCAAAGTGAAGTAGACCAAGTGGTATAACTTCTATAGGGCTTATGTCCACAGATCCAATTTCAGCTTCCATATTATGTTCATAATAGTCCTTTAGACATTTTTTTGTAATTTTTTCTTTTTGAGTGAATTTTTTATTTAAGACAATTAAAAAAATATAATTTTTAATTCAAAGAAATAAAATATTAAATAATAAGATATTTTTTCTTATTAAACATTTAAAAGTGACTTCTTATGTACTAGTGACTCTAGGAAACCTCGACTAGATAGGTAACTGGCATTGCGCGGTTGATAACCATGACTCGACTATCTCGAATTCCTGCACATCAAAAGTTCCAGTGGGAATATGTACGACCTTTCTGTTCATGTGAGTCCTACAATAGGCATCACACTGTTCAAATAAGGTGCCATCATGGGCATACTACAAACACATAAAAAATCACTACTCCCAACAGCTTAACGCAATCCATTTCTTTCTTCTACTAAAATGTTATATCTCTATACATAGAGCAAGGCGAGTTTATATAGGCAGTTTCAAACTCCAGAGAAATCTATTTATGGAAATTTGGTCAAGTCTAACATGACACGCCTTTGAACACTATTAAAATGTGAAATGGAAAGACCAGCGAATATCACTAAGAGTTTCAATTACAAATATCTACCATCGTCAAACATAATTATTATTTGGCTCCAATTTTTTATTTCCACTAATGCACATAATCTTGAAACAATTTAGACAGGTCCACGTTGTTCAACTTAAGTGTCACGTAATTGTTAAGACCAATCGAGTATCTGCAATGTAAACGCGACGAATAGAACTATGTGCCCACTATACTTTAGTAACTACGATTATTCGTCTTGTGGGGTACAATTTTTTCTTCTCTGTTTCTTTTATCTTTCCACTTCATGAAATTTTATATTGCGTTGAAGTAACAGATAGTTCCACTAGCGAAAACAATTATATTACCTTCCGTTCACATGGCAGCATTGGCATATGAAAGATAAAACTATACGATGTACAGATTCTTCTAATCGAATATTAATATTACCGTACTTATATAAAATATATCTATATCATCTTTGAGAGTCAGAAAGATGGTTATGTAAATCTCGTTTCTTCTATTTAAAAAGTTAATTTTTGTTCTATTTTTATTTTTTACTGGTAAATTCATTTTTAAAATCTATAATTTAAATGTATTGATTTATTTACGTGCTACTGGTTAAAAAAATAATGTTTACTGTTAAAGAATTATGTCCATTAATGTTTGCAAGTATTCAAAAATAGTATCAGAAGGTGAAGTCTAATTATATAAGTTTACTCATAATTATTATCATTCACTTTGAATTTAACCAAAAAAAAAATTGTGTTTTGCAAATTGCAAAAGCAGTTTCCTTCTACTAGTGCACGTGATATTTAATGCTGTTAGCTAGTGCACGTGATATTTAAAAGCTCAAAGATATAAGAAACATTGAAAGGCAACAATATATTATATGAGGCCGTGCAGAAAAGGCTGATACCATAAAAGGCTATCCTAATTGATGACAAGCTTGAGCTTTCAACAGAAGCTATAATACTATTTCTCTGCTACAGCTGTTGCTTTCACACTAGCAGGAGCATTAACTTCATAACCATAAACTAGCTTCCCAGAGATCACACTTTTTGATGCAAGAAATAGGAGCTTTGCTGGAGTAAAAATGTTACCCATTATAGCCCAAATTTCATGATAGCTGAAAAGTGGCAACCTTGATGAAAGATGAAACAGGCGCAATTTTTGAAAAAAGCATTGGCATAAGAAAGATAAAAACTATACGATGTATAGATTCTTCTAATCGAATATTAATATTACCATATTTATATAGAATATATTTATATCATCCTCGAGAGTTAGAAAGAAAGTTACGTGAATCTTGTTTCTTTTATTTAACGAGATAATTTTTGGTCTATTTTTATTTTTTACTAGTAAATCCATTTTTAAAATCTATAATTTAAATGTATTGATTTATTTACGTGCTACTGGTTTAAAAAAATAACGTTTACTATTCAATGTGTTTGTACAAGAAGTTTCTATAGAAGCATAGGGACACAAGTTCAAACAGGTCAAGAAGATACTCCTGTATCTATAACACAAACTCAAGGTGCAACTAAGATTGAAAAGAAAGAACAAGATAGGACTAAAGAGTCAGTATTGACTAGCGAGCCCAAGGAGAAATTAGCAATACAAGCATTGGTTACTTTGCTAGCAACTGCTACTCCTCCAAGTCAATCTCTTCATAGGTTGAGTGTAGAAGCTACACCATTAGAGTCATCAAGGCCTAGTCCTAGAACATCCAAGGTAGATGAAATTGCATCATTTGGTGATGTTAACTTGGATGAAGTGATTATGTTGCCAAAGTTTAATCTTGCAACAATCACTACTGAAAATATGAGCATACTTTAGGATGTTCTTTCATAGAAAAAGAACCAAGAACTACTCAAAAGGGAGCACAGGCAGAAGCAAGCATTGTAAGATATCAAGGACATCTTTCTTGATGCATTCAACCCATTTGCACTTGAAGAAGACAAGCCTATCATGGAGCAATTGGAAAACACAGTAGAAAAGATTAATGATACAAAACTAGATTCAAATGTAAAACTACTTGAACGGCCAGAAAGAAAAGTTCAAGGCAAAGTCAATGAAAAGATATCAAGTGCCATTGCACTTAGTCAGGTTGAATTATCAACCAAGATTGATAGTGTAAAGATAGTATTAGAGAATATTTTTCTCTCTTTACAACAACTTGTGTTATACAACTCTATTCACACAAGAAGTGCAACGACATATTGACAATCTGGAGGGAGATATGAACAAAATAGGTACTACTCTACCCAATTCTCTAGCTCAGAGTCAAAAGCACTTTAAGAATTTGATGAACTCCCAAGGTCAGTTGGCAACCCTACATGCTTAAGATGTTAACATTTGGGCTACATTGATCAATATCTAGTTCACGTTAACCCCACACTTGGAGACACTACACAAGGAATTGACCTTTATAGAAATAGTGACGAAGAAAGATCCCCAACTTTCTACTCATGAAGGCTTAGTTCATCTTTGTACTAAGTTAAATATCCAAATCAAATCATTGGAGGTAGCATGTGATAACTAGGATGCAACTCTAAAGATAATACTTGAGGTCCATAAAACTTTCTTGGATAAACACACTATACATTTATAACCCTTTGACATAAAAAGGGGGAGAAATAAGTTTTGGTGAGAAATAAGAAGAAGAAATAAGGAAATGGGGGAGAGATATTATATACAACATTTTTGAGAGAGACAACGACTCCAAGGAAAGAATGAATATAGTTTTGGGGGAGACCAAATAAAGGGGGAGTCAAAATAGAAATATAGTATATCATAATTTAACATATGCATATTTACTCAACAGGAGTATTTGAGTTATGCTCATAAGTTAAAACCATTCATGCACGACCAAGTGTTTTTCCACTCATGTCAAAGGGAGAGATTGTTGATCTTAGATTGGTTTTGACATATGAGTGTCTATACACTTAAGTCAGTAATACATGTCGAGCATAACATGTCAGATAGCGCATGCCAAGTGAGATACTTAGTAAGTTTCGAGTAAACAGTTAGTGTCGAGTAAATAGTTAGTGCTAATTCACTCAAGTGCCAAGTAGTTAGTATGTTTTGAGTCCTTCAGATGTTGAGTGATAGTGCATTGAAGTTGAAATTAATGCCAAGCATCAGGATATTCAGATGCCAAGCAAAATAGTTTATGACATAGTTATTTGTAATGGCACAAATTACTAAGTAAACCATTTCGGAGCTAACTTAAGGATTGTTTTAGAATCCTAGATGATAAGAATAAATCTTAATTGAGAATCCCTATGTAGTACATGCAACCAGTCAGTTAAAGGGATGAATTGAGTAGCTAGATGGATGAGCTAAAATCATTGATTCATACCTAACCCTAAGTCACCTACCCTAAGTCACCTAGGTCTTCATAAGGAGGAAAAACCCTAAACATTGTGTGAATGTGGAATGTGAGAGAAGAGAGAAGTTTGCATTCACAACTAAGCATTTATGGTGGCTAAGGAGTTGTGAATTAAGAATTGTAGAAGGATAGAAGTAAGGAGTTGGGTCTCAATTTGGTAGAAGTCCGCAGATTGAGATCATGCTCTTTTAGAAATGGGTACCCATTTTTAAAAATCAGGCACCCGTTTTAGGCTCAGGTGCCCGATTCGAAATTTAAAAACGGGCACCCGTTTTTAAAAAATTAGGTACCCATTTAAAAAAAAATTGAGTACCCATTTTAAAAAAATCAGGTACCTGTTTTTAATTTTCAAAAAACATAAAAAAATTGTATTTTTAGAAATGGGTACCTATTTTTACTTTTAAAAAATAGGTACTTGTTTCTAAGAAATACAAATTTTGTTTTTTGGGGCGAGATTTGGTATGTCGATTTGACTTTTTCAAAATGGGTACCCATTTTTTGAATTTAAATAATGGGTACCCATTTTTTACAACATTGGGTGAGATATTTTTCTCCTACCTCAGATTTTGGTTAGGGATAGGCTTGGTGAGACGAAGCCTATGCCTTGACCTCTCAAGATTTGGCTAAGGCAATGAACTAAAAAATTTACGCCTTGTCATAATTTTAAGAGGTCTTCTCGATGAATTTTTTTTATAAAACAAAAACCCATTAGAGCTCTCACTGTCTTGATTTTAGAAATATAAATTTTATAGTGCTATGATTTTATTTACTATTTTTGCATTATTTTTTAATAAAAGGTGGTACCTAAATGTAAAATAGTGAAGTTCACTAAAACTTTAATAACTTTTTTATTTTATAATTTTTCTTAAATTAATTTATATGTCATCAATCTACATACAATTTTTTTGAGGTTAAAACTTTTTTTTTTGAAAAAAGAGAGATTTTGATCAAATAATGTGGTTCGTACATGAGAGGTTTTAAAATTTACCTTTATAGCCAATTAATAATTAATAAAAATAAATTATTCAATAAAAATTAAGGAAAAATATTATCATCAATCTTAGGTGTATTAGGTAACTCCCTTTAAAAGGATTTGCTAAAATTCATTTATTTGTGTCAAATTATGGTGTCGGTACACAAGCGTGGTATGGTCTTGAAACATGCATTTTGAAAAAGTGATTTTTAAAGAGCCATACCAAAAAAAAAATCTATCACATGGGTACACAAATAAATTACATATTCAAAAACTAGATTCTGAACACTAAAATTTTTATTTCTGAAGTTTTTTTATATTCAATCTCTAAATGCCTCAAATTTTGACATCAATTGACAAAAAATTTAAAAAACAGAAAAAATACTTCCACTTTTTGGCCAAAAGTGTGACCCAACTTCTTGCACTGACCCAGAATATCAGTTAGAGGAGAAAAAAAGAAAGGAATTAGAGGATAGAAGTGATACATCTGATTAGAGAGGATCAAGTACACATCAGTAAAGAGGTGATCTATTATCTAGAAACAAAGTGCTAATTGAAAGATCATTGCCGAGACATTCTAATAGGTGAATCAGTTAAATTTCTTTATAGAGTAGTCCTAACAGGCTTTGTAAATCTTTTAAGAGGGTGCTTACTTTATTTTAAGTTGAAGTCCTTTAATCAAACACACTTCTAATAGGGTGTTGAAATCCTTTTATAGGGTAAGATCTAACAATCTTGTAAGCCTTTAATAGGGAAGGCCTTTCACAGGGTAGATCAAGTTTCATGATCAAATATTGTAACCTTCATTAGATACACTTTACACCTTTAGTAGTGAAGATTTGTGGGTGTCATCCCCACCCTAGTTTTAGCTTCTCATTGGAGGGTCTTTGGGTAGTCATATCTTGTGTCATATGTCTTGAATGTTTATTTGTTTTCATGCTATGGATGTATATGCTTAATTTGGTATTTTAGTTTACATGCACAATTGTAAGATGGATGTGTGGTGAATGATTTTATGGTTGATGTTTTGAAGTGTTGATTCACCCCACTCTCAAAGTTTACTTTTCCTATTGTATTTATAATAGTTATTCCTCTGTTGTTTAGTCAAATATTTTCAACCAATTGGGTGTTTCTTGAATCTTTAACACTAACACTTAACAATTCATCTTCAATTGGAAGTTTCCCTCTTACCATCCTCTTATTAGAATCATTTAGAAAGCCATTCCCCCCTATATTTGCTAGAACATCTAGAAAGAACATAATAAATGCATTTTAGATAGAAGTTATCCCCCGAGAGGTTATTACCTACATAACTATGAGTATATTAAGGTAATGTTCTCTCAACTAGAAATGGAAACCTCCCCATCTTGCTACACAACTTGATAAGAAATGGGAAAATATTTTAAATATTTTCACTTAGTTTAAAAAATTGATAATACTAAGGCTCTACAAAGGAAAGGCACATAATGGACATCACCTCCCACAAAATGGTGGAAAATTAATTTTGATAGATCTAAAAGAAATGCAACTGTGACTATAGGGGTATTTTTATGGGATGATAAGGGTAATTCTATCAAGGGTTATATGAGGAAATGTGGTAAGATGTCAAGCAATATGGTGGAGGCCATGGGCCTCTTTTAGGGTTTGGAAAAAACTATTAGCATGGGTGTTCCTAAATTGGTGATTGAGGGAGATTCACTTCTTGTTATTGAGTCCAACAAAGGGGTTAGAAGGATGAGTTAGAATACAGTGACACTAATTAGAGATGCGTAGATGTTGTTGACTGGGTTTGTTGATGCTCTGATTCAACATGTGTACTAGGGGGGAAACTAAGTGGTAGACATCCTAGCAACATACAAGCATGGAGTCATAAATCAATGCACTTGGGAAAGGGAATGTGATCTTTCGATGACGATTTTATCTCTTGTAAAAAAGAGAAGAAGATGTAGTCATGATGACCTTTTCAAATTAGTTGAATAAGGTGACTAGAGATGAGTTGACACATTTTACAATGGGTGGCCTTGTAATGATGTGTTTAATTTGGACAATATTGTCAATAAGTATATTATTTATTAGTAATTATGATGAAGGAATTTTCAATACCAAAGGAAAGATATAAATATATTTTTTACAAACTCAAAGTCTGTGACTTTTTTAAATTTTGGAAGTACATTTAAACATCATTCAGAGAAGGGATGTGGAGAGGGTGGGAAGTGGATATGGATAGGTTGGGAATATAATTTATTTCACTTTTGTGATAAATACAAGTATTATCACATTGTTAAAGACCTTAATACTATTGTGATTTGGTGTAAGTCAAGAAAAAGTGTTTTGTTTGGTTTCCTTACCTCTGGTAGTAGGGATTGTTTAGCTATGGGTATGTTAAATGCCTTGGAGGATTTGGTGGTGGAGCTTAGAGATGAGGAGGCTATGGAGAGTAATGTTTCTCATATTGAGTCACCAAGGATTGAGGAAGTTATTAAGTGACAAAGCTACTACGACTTACCTACATGAAGGTGGGTTGATTCCTTTTATGGGGAAAAAAGGCTTCCAAATAGTTTGCTGATACTTGGAAAGACCAAAGTGTTAATGTTAATGGGCTCTCATTTGAAATCACTAAGGATTTCATTGGTATGGTCGTTGGCCTTGCCTTGGAAGAGAAAAATTTGAGAAAATAGCTGAGGGTAGCAGATGCAAATATCTTGAGGAAATTATTTTGATTTGATGAGACTCCTATTCATTTTCATGGTGGGTTTATATGAGAGAAAATCTCTAAGCCATGGAACATTGTCTCCTATGCTATAATAAGGTACATTACACTTGAAGATGGATTCAAGGTTTTATATTATTGTCACTTTCCTATTCTTAATAACTTTAGGAATAGAGAGATTGTTTCCTTTCCTTACCTTCTATTACACTTCATAGAGGACTCCATCTAGAATGTGTGAAAGGACAAGGATGAGGGTAAGAGTTATGCCATTTACCACTAAGCCATGTAATATTTCACCTGTTTAGGTTCCATAAGGGTCTTAACCCTCAGGCACAAATCTTGGCCCCATCCCCACCAAAAAAATTCTTCTACCCCACATAGATCATTCCCTTCTAGTTAATCTATGGAAAATAAGGGCCCCTATTCCATTATGATGAAGATTAAAATGAAAAAAAATGAGGTTCTTGATGTGGACATTTTTTGAGCCCCATGTAGAAAGAAAACCCCTAGGAATAGAAAAATATTAAGAGAGAAGAAACCCTCTATCCAACACCCCCCTTCCCCCCCGCCCTCACCATGTCAGTAGAGTTTTCCTAGTTCTGACACAATTGAGTTCATATCAAGAAGAAAAATTAGCCTAGGACTAAGAGGAAAGCTGGGAAGAGGAATTTTGGGGAACAAGATGAGGAGTAGACTGCTAGTGAAGACAAAGGTGAGGATACCACTACAACTAGTTTATAAATCCCTACGCCATATTGTGTGTCAAACATCTTCAAGGCTAAAGCTAACACCCTAGATTCTAAGGTGGGGGATGAAATAGGGGATCAGGGGATGATCATCTCTCCAATTAGGAGCCTTAGAATAAGAGGATTCAGAATCCGTGTGAACAATGATAATGCTAGACTAGAGGAGACTATCACTTCCTTGACTAATAGGAATGAGGAAATGGAGGATAAGTTTGATCTAGTGGAAAAATTATCAGTGCATGTCATGTATTTTGTGGCCACCTCACTCCACCTCCTATAAGATGATAAGGAGGAGCTCAAAGATGTGAAGGAATTGGAGGCTGCACAGTCCCTCTATGGTTTTGTTGTTGATGACTGGCTATGTGTTTTTTGGAGAATTCAGATAAGAACAAGAAGGACAGTTAGCTCTTGGGCCTTTGGATTTTTCTTTTTACATTTTAATAATTATTATTGTCTATTGTGCCCTTAGGGCCTTTTTGGTTAAAACATGTTGGACCTTTGTTATGCCCTAAAATTAAAATTGGGAAAGTATTATAAGTAATTTTATTAATATGTTTTAATCACTAGTACATTTGACCTCATTTTTTGATGAAAATTGGTCAAAATTTTGACCCAGGTTGGTCAAAATTTGGACCAACCAATTGGTCAAAAAATTTCTAATAAAAATTTTAACCAACTTATTGGTTGGTCAAAATTTTGACCAATATGTTGGTTGAAAACTTTCAAAATTGTTGGCACAATTTATGTTAAGCATTGGTCAAAATTTTGACTAATGCTGGTAGAAAATTGTAAAGTATTGGTCAAAATTTTGACCAATGCTTAGTGGAAAACTGCCAAGCATTGGTGGAAATTTTGACCAATCCTTGGTGGAAAACTACCAAGCATTGGTGAAAATTTCCACCAATGCTTGGTGGAAAACTGCCAAGCATTGGTCGAAATTTCCACCAATGCTTGGTGGAAAACTACCAAGCATTGGTCAAAATTTCCACCAATGCTTGTTCAATTTTTTTTTGAGGCATTCCATAAAATAGTTCACGTGGCTTGCCTATGATTTGACGTTTTGCATGCATACTACACTCTCTCATTTGACTGATGGATTACAGAGAGTAATTTAAAATGATGATGCTAAAAAACACACACAATCAAATCCAAAACAAACATGCATTACAAATGGATTGTGGAAATCTGATATTGTTAATTTTGCATGCATGTCTGCCGGGACAATCACAACTTAAACATATATATAATAGATCAAAATCTATTATATATATGTTTAAGTTGTGATTGTCCCGACAGACATGCATGCAAAATTAACAATATCAGATTTCCACAATCCATTTGTAATGCAAGTTCATTTTGGATTTGATTGTGTGTATTTCTATTATATATATATATATATATATATATATATATGTTTAAGTTGTGATTGTCCTCATATACATGCATGTGAAATTAACAATATCAGATTTCCACAATTCATTTGTAATGCAAGTTCATTTTGGATTTGATTGTGTGTATTTTTCAACATTATTATTTTAGATCACTCTCTGTAACCCATCATTAGCTAGATGAGAGAGTGCAAGATGCATGCAAAATGTCAAATCATAGGTAAGGCATGTGAACTATTTTATAGAATGCCTCAAAGAAATGTCATAAACTATATATAGAATTCACTCTGATTATAGTAATAAACTATATTAAGAAAATCAAAATAAATAGAATAAATGCATCACGTGTATTATGAATAGCATAGGAAATGAATCTATTTGGATACTACCAAACTTCATAGCCTAAGTAAGGATTCACAAAAAAAATTCTTACCTAACTCAGGAGCGCTATGCCAGCTGTACATTTGAATTATGGTTGTTTCTATGATAGATAAAAAAAAACTAGACCAATCTAAACTTGAAACAAATCTTATATAAAAATTTGAAATTTAGCATTAGCTTTGGGGGGAAATAGCTCAAAATTGATCAAAAAATAAACCCTGATAAGACCCGCAGAAAAGTCTATGCATTAATATTTAAAAATTAAAATCCTAAACAATGAACCTATTTTAATATGACATAGAAGAAGTGTTTAACTTCAAGTGCAAAATTCCTCTAATGACATTTCTAAATGCAATGGACAGTTAACAACTATTTAACAAGAAAGGGCTTATGTTAAAATAGTGCACAATGAAACACAACAAAACATGATTTGCAAATATACTACTCACATTTTTCATTGTTACAGTGCTCGCACTCTTTGTCATCACCAGCCTCATTGCTCTTGTGTTAAATGATGAATGAGGAAAAATACAATGTAAATCTAAACCCATACCCCAAACTGGTCATACAGAGCTTAAACCTAAAACAAGGCAATACAAAGATCAAGCTTTGCATTTCTCTTTAAAGGTGTAGATATCAAAATCCTAGTAATGGCAATAGTGGAGCTAAGGATGGAGAATGCAGCTATAACATCTTGAAAAGTAAGGGCATTCCATCTAGTGATCCACAGTACACAAGAATACAATAAATTTATGTGAAAAAGAAATCAATGTACTTCAATACAACAGATGAACCACTTTCTTTTGATAGATAAAGGCACCTTAGACAATTTTCTTCAAAATGTAAAAGAAGCAGTGAAAATAGAGTATGACTCATCCCACAAAGTGAATAGCTCATTACATCGGCAAGAAAAGTAATCCTAATCATGAACACATGAAGAAGGCAACAGATCTATAAAGATGGAGGCTAAGATGAAAACTATAAACCTGACAGAATACAATATGCAAAAAATAAAAATAAAAAACATTTATTTAAAAATGAAAAATAGACTACATATATTTGTAATACTATTAATCTACCAACATGAATCATACCAAGTATCATATTGCTAGCATACAATAAATAACAATCTTGATAATCAAGGACCTAGGTAGACAACTCAATCATAGTAAGTATCTAAGTAAACAAAGATGTTACAAATCACTGCTCTAGGTACACCAATGATTTGCATTTTTGATCAACTATAAGATTTTGATATAGCTAATGCATAGAATCAATAATATTTTAATCTAGTGGATTTCAAAAATCAATTGTAAACAAGAAGAATGCATCACATCTATTTTGAGAAACCTTGCCAAAATGTAAAAACAAGTTCGAAAATTTTACCAGGTTTAAGGTCACGATGGAAATATCCATGATGATGAATATAAGCAAGACCCTAGAACACTTGGAAGCACCAATACCATATTTTTGACTCAGGAAAAAGCTTGAGTCTATCCTTTATTATCTGATATAGATTGTATTCTTGTCTAGGAAACAAAAAATATTAGGGTCCTTACCAAATATCTATTATGTTCTATAACAAATTGCATTTCTTCGAAACTACAGTTAACAAGCGTGAAATGAGATGGAAAAAAAAGTATTAAAATAGCTAAACCCACCATATACTCGAATACAAAATATAAGTGATTATCTTGTCTTGTAACCTCCTTGAGCTTTACAATATTAGCATGGTTTAACTTGCATAAAGACTGCATCCAAAGAATAATTAATACCACTTGACTGACAAAATCATGCTTAATCAAAATTGACTAGAAAAAATAATAGTGATTTCAAAGAGTGAAGAAAAGCATACTGTCACTTCTCTAAGATTCCTACTTTCATCCCAAGAGTAATATTTTCTCTTCATTTTTTTAATAGCAACCTAAGACAACAAATACTAGCTTTTACAATCCAGGCAAACACCCTATGAAAATAGATATTAGAATCAAACTAGTTGTCTTGTATGTTCCCAAGATACCATCAAAATTGATGCCATATACTACTTACAATTTCATCAGTTTGCCTATTAACAACCTTCCAAACATTTCCATATGTGCCATTCCCCAATAGCTATAAGGAAACTTAGGTGCGGAAAAAACTTCCTACACTAATCTCATAAGAGAAGTATGGTGCAAATCCTATTAAAATCTTTTACATTTACAGATTCAATATCATGTAAACAACAATATTTCAGCCAAGCAAGCATAAAGAAAATAGACAGAGAAAGAAACACATAACACAAAGATTTTTCGGTGGGGGAAAACCTTTTGGTAAAACAACCCCACCCCTCTAGAACCTGCACAATGTATTATCTTCAACACAAGGTTACAATACACTTGCAATGCAAGTTCAACAGTGACAACAGAAGACTCCAGTAGCAACTCATAGTACCAACAATATACTTTCTCACATCCACCTCTTCGCAACCCTAAAAATGCTTATAACATGTGCTTCACTTTTAGGGCTACTCCCAAAGGTATCCGTATTAGGGTTTTACCATTCTCCGAGAAAATAGGAACCCCAAATTTTTTTATTGGGGTAGAATTTATAGTACTCAAATTTATCAACTGCCGCATGTCTTCACCTATCATTGCATCTTCCTAACATAGCTCTTACGTGTCATAGGAATCTGTCATAACCGTTTTAGCAATGATCTCCTTATACACAATTCAAGATGCCGACACATCAACATTATTTGCAAGAAATACATTTTACAAAACAAATAATAAGAATAGGAATTATCCAAGGTTGAGACACCTTATTCCTAACATTCTCCCACTTTTCGAACACCTTGTAAGAGAAACAAGAACATAACGGGAACTAACCGCTATAAGCCAAAAGGCCCATAGAATCCAAACACCATCTGAACTTCTTAGTGCCCATTGGTTTTGTTAATGCATCTGCAACATTATTCACAGTATCTACCTTCTCCAAATTTACCTTTCCATCTTCCACCATATCTCTCACAAAGTGAAACTGCACATCAATGTGCTTTGTTCTAGCATGGAAAGTTGGATTCTTCGCAAGGCAAAAAGCACTCTAACTATCACACTAAATAGTAATCTATTCTACATCAACACCAACATCAGAACACAATCTCTTTAGCCAAATGGCTTCCTTACAAGCATGAGTAACAGTCATGTACTCAGATTTTGTAGTGGACAAAGCA